>PYHW01010678.1:3404596-3427893 GCA_013186435.1 Turdus rufiventris
TTTGCCTGAAAGTCCCTTGATTTCAAAATCATAATAATTTGGAGGGAGGGGATTTACATTCTCCATTTCAAAGAGAAGCTCCTGCCTTTCTCAGCAGACACCTGTCCTCCAAACTGAAACAGCAACTTCTAGTTCTTTGTCCATATATAAGCCGCATCTGATTATTAGCCTCACTTCGGCTTCAGACCAAAATTTTAGTCAAAATGGTGCGGCTTATAATCGTGAAATTACTGTACCTCAAGCAAGCTGTCCGGGCTGAATTGGAAGAGGGCTAACATATCTGAAAGCACAGGGGTCCAAAGCTTTTTAGTCCTGAAATCCATTCCCGATTTGCAGTATCAACCCAGGTGTGAGAAACATGGCATAAAGGTCTAACAACATTGGTGACTGCAAAGTCTCACACTTCCCTCCTTAACTTCAGTCAAATTATCAAATTTAGGTAACTGATGCTGGACAGCATGCCAAAATCCTGTTACCCATACCCGCCATATCTATGGAGATTTATGACTCAGCACATATTGCTGAAGGTTGAGAAACAAGATCTTCCATGACCCTCTAGGCTTCCACACTTCTCCAATACTCAGAACTCAAATTTGAGTCTTCTATGCTTTAAACAAAGTTAATTGACAAATAAATCAAGCAGCCAGTAATAACCTTGTGACTATGGGAGTTTGCAGTCACAAGCAAATATGTTATTAATGATCTTACACGCTTCTCAGAAACAAGCATAAGCAGGCTGCAGCAATTACAGCTTGTTTTGGCCAAATACCCATATATAAATTTGTGATCTTAATGGAAAAAAATTGCTAAGGCTCCAAGTCAAGACAGATGTTCTTGTACTCCAGGTAGGTTTTGTCAGCTTTTCTACCTCTTCTGACCTTTTAGTTGCACACAAGACTAACAAAGAATTGCAATAAATGGCTAGAGTACCTTAATTTTGTCTGCCCCTGTGAAAAAGAAAACAGTCTCTTTCAGAAAATTAGCAAAGGAATTAAGCAGGACACAACAACCAGCCCTTCACAGAGTTCTAGCAAGCAACTGAGTTACAGAGTTTTCCTTTTGTTTTTTTCTAATACCACTTCTGCAACAAATTCTTTGATGCAACACCGAGCACTGCTGTTAATTATTTATGATGTGAAAGGAGTAAGAGAGACACTTTTTATTTCTTCAAGCATCATATATGAGGAGGTGACTGCCCCAAACTGTAGTATTTCTGAAAAAAAATAACCAGACGCTGTGTTGGAGGATAAAAGGTTATGACAAGTCCTTTCCTTCTTTCTTAAGTGAATTTGCAAACCAAACCTCAAGGACAGAAAAATCTCCTGAAAAACCAACTACCTACAAACACTGCTAAGAAAATCTGTCATTAGCACAAAGTATGTTTATATCACATCAAGATTTTTCTTCCTATTACAAAAATCTAAATCAAAGAAATAATTCTAGAGGGCATTCAGCAGAATTATGCTTCCAAACTAAATTTCTCCCCAGGGATAGAGATATCTGAGAAAGAATAGAAAATGTAAATAGTAGATGGAACTATTAAGGCTGACTTGTAATTAAGACTGGTATTTAGTATATAACCTCTGCGGACAGGGAAATCTAGGCTGGCATAACTTCTTTTAATTATTAGACTATCTTTAGTCCATTTAATATAACAATATATTGACTATAAACATACATTTTAATTTTAAATCTAACTTTACTGCAGGAAGCACTTAAGGATGGAACACATGACTGGAAACTAAGCATGTCTAGGGCAAAAATTCAATTAATTTGATATGGACTCTTATGATATGTTGCTTAATGGATTTAACTTTTAATTACATGTGTGGTAAGAGGCAATGAAGTGATTTAGAAATAATGAATTAAAACTGCATACTTAAAATAAGTTTCTGTTACAGTTCTAATATAACTGCATAAAACTATTAAATGAATATATGGATATAGTCTTACAGGCATCCCTGACAATATGGTGAATTTGGATGAACTTTAAATGGAGGACGAACAAGTTTGCAAAAGTCTTAGGAAGTTTAAACAAATCTTCTCCCATATTGTTCTAAAATTTTGTGAAAACAAAAATGTTAATATTTCTCTCCTTTATGAATAGTTTGCATTATCTGCATCAAACCTGACACTGGATAATAAACTGTTAAAAAAAAAAAAGTCCTTGTATCAAATCAGAGTCAGTGCACCAGTTCAGGTTGACAACTTTGGCCCTTTGGAAGGGCAAGTAACCAAATTCATTGAGCCCTTATACTAAGCTAAGATCCCAAATCAGACACAAATTTGAAAAAAATTTCTGGCTTAATCATTTTTTTATTTGGTAGACTACCAGTGCTCCTCTCCTACCTGACAAAAAAAAAGTTTGCATTTGAATTGGATTTTTATTAAAACACAAAGTACGGATGTAGCCTACTGAAAACAGTTTATCTACACATCTTGGACAGAGAAATCCATTGAACAAGATCTTGTTGGGCAGTCAAAAATCATGCTTTTGTTTTCATACAATATAGGTCTAAATGCTAAAGGAAAAATAATCTGAAATTTGAAACAAGACAATTAGGGTTATTTTTGATGCAAATCTGAGTAACTGATTTTATCTCCCTGAACAGTAGAAAAAAACTCCTAAAAGGGATGGGAAAGAATAAATATTTGACAAATTCTCAATGAGGGAGTGCTGATGCCCTGGAAATCTGCTGTTTAATCTGAGTAGAGTTTGGAACATTCGTCTTTCAGGATGTAGGTCTAAGTCCAGCAAAACTACAGAAGATTGTTGTCAAAATATTTCTGACAGTCCATGTAAAAGAAAACTAGAAATCTTAATCTAGTTTTCACATGAAGGACTTCACTGTCACTTCAGTAAGACAAGCTAGAGATATGCAGAACTGCATATACACAGACTTTGAAGTGACTAACAGAATCCCACAAGAAAGAGCTGAGGCACCTTAGACAGTTTGTGGGAGACAGGGATAAACTAGTATTCCTGTGATCTGTGCTGTAACTGCTCTGCATTTAAGTGAGAATTTAGTGCAGTATCAGCTATCCCATCATGAATGCTGAACTTTTACTTTTCCTTAATCAAAACAGTTTCCTGTCCTCCCATCAGTAATCAGGTTAGCTGACATTCACCTCCACAAGCAAACTTTCATTACTATGCCAATCCTGTGAGCACCCAACAGAAAACTAACAAAACATTTCTTATGAGTAGTGCCAAGTTGTTCCCACTGTCCAGCTATATCCCTAGAGTTAGGAGCAATGACAAAAATAGAAATTTAGGAAGTAAGAAAAGTTAATACCTATGTACTTACTGCAGTGCATTTCTGACTTTTAAAGACTTATCAATATTTTGTACTATTTGTACTATACCTTAATTATAAACCGAGTTGCATAAAATATTGGAAATGCACTTAATGACTTGTCTACAGTGAAAAACACATACAAACCCAAAATACTGTCAATATAAAAATTAAAGTTGAACAAGTATACTTCTTTGGGAGCATTATCTCACATGCTTCTGAACCATGAAAAACTTAAAAAAAAACAAAATCAGAAAGGTGCACTGTGGGATGATTAGTAGCTGGTAAGCAACTGTGAACAGCAATGTCAGAGTTGCAGAAATGGACTGATGAGGCAGGTAAGGCTGACAAACTTACTCTGAAGCTGTGGCTGAGGTTGCTGGAAGGAAAGGGGCTGTCCGAACACAAATGGACTGTGGACAAGGGAAGAGGGAGGTTTTGCAGCTTGATCAAAGATGGAAGGAGCTGGGAGATTTGGCCGTGACTGAATGGAATTCAGTATGGCACTCAGTTGGTCACCTGTAGTGGGCAAAACAGTCAAAACTACAACCTGTTACCTGTCATTCTCCAGAAAAGCAGAGTAAAATGGTACTCAAGAGTTTAAATGATGATTATAGAAAAACCTCATAAACGTCACGTAGCCACATACAACTCTGGTTGTGGCTAAACATAAAAATCTCACTCCATGCATGGCAATAAAATTACTGGTTTTTAAGGATCATGGATATTTTACTGCAATTATTTTAAACATTTCAAAACAGATTTATATTTGCCTTGCTAAAAAATGAAGAGCAGCCAAAGAAAAAAACAGAAATCCCTAGCATTTACAATAATACACACATGCAACAGTACATGCAGAAAAAACATTAGAAAAACTGATGAGAAGGGAAAGCTAACATGTAATTAGGCTTTGGCAAATGTATTTCTGTGCCAACGCTTTGGTAAATATCTGCTCATTTTTGCAAATATTTTTAAAAGTATTCTGTCACATTGTTTTTCGAGGTCAGATTGAAGGTAATTTAATAAAATCCGTAAGTACCACTTAAAAACTGGAACTAGTTTTCTGAAGAACAACCCACATTTGCTCTAAGGCAAATGAAGGCCTTCAACAAACTAGCATGTTAAAAACAAGAGTTGTAATTTCTGAATGCCAATTTTCAAAAAACTCTATGTGAGCATTAGAAATACATGACGACTCAGTAAGAAGGCCACACCATATTGTAACTTGAAGTATACTTAGTAAAATCAGGTAGGAGACATCAAGAATTTGAGAATCTCAGATTTGAGCCATCACCAGACAAATCCTAACAATGTCACTTAATTCTGCAAATTCCTATATTTTGACAGCATTATAGAAAACCTAGTAAAAATTTTTAGCAGCTAACAGAATTTACAACTCACAGAATTTACAAAATTTTTGGATTATTATCAATTGTCTTTCTAAGGAATTAGAGGACGACCAGAAGATGTATCAAACCCTGTATTACCTAAGAACTCCTAAGTTAAATTTATTTTCTTGATATTTTGGAAAAAAAAAAAAGAAGACAAAAATATCAGAAAATAGCTGGTATGTCCTTCTAAATAATCATCTACAAGAATCAATGAATCAATTTTATTTCACTCTTTTGGAAGTAGCATAAATAAAAACTACTGGAATCTCTACTTCAGCAGCAATCATTCCTACCTTAAAAACCTAGAAGTGATTGAACAACCTAGTCTAGGGGGGTTTGGATCTCTACAGTCCCTTCCAAACCCAGTCATTCTGTGATTTACATGTCTAACAAACCATTTTTCTTAAATGCAACATGCCTAACTCCTAAAATGAGTAATTATTTTAAAGGGAACATATTTGAGAAGAAGTTGAGAGTGATCTGCCCGCAACAATCAAATATGGAGGTGGGTAGGGCTAATTGTGAGGAATATTAAAAATTTTCCTGCAATATAAAATGCTGGAAGAGAGAAGACATAGCTAAATCAAACAGATTCTTTGTGGGAGACAAGTCTTCTTTCTTGCAGGTAATACTGTAAACCTAAATTTAACAGTTTTACAGTAGGAAACTCTTACCTACTGTAAAACTACACACCTATTATTGGGATGTTTACATTTGATTAGACATTTTGAAACACTCTTGGATGGGAACCAATTTTGATCAAAACTAGGGCATTCCAATTGAAGTACTTTTTGCAAACAAGGCCCTCCAAAAGAAGTGCTTCCTTCAGAAATTCCCCTAAGAGATCGTGCCTGTGCATTCCATTTTTTATTTTTCACTCAAAGCTTCTTAGACCTGAGAATACAGAAAGACTGCATATATGTAATGGTACAGCTGAAGAATTCTATTTTTGGAAAGTAAGACCATTATTCTTTCAGTATACTTGCTAACAACTCTCCACTCTTGGGCAATTCAGAAGGAAATACAGTACACTGAACAAAGTCATGTATCTGAGCTTTTCATTCTCACTAAACATCACAGCTTGAGGGTATGTTGAGAAAATAATGCTTACAAAATAGTATGGAATTCAATGCCAGGAGTAGCTTCCAAATGTTTTGTAACTGTATTATCCCAAAGAAACACCTTTGAAACTGCTTAAGATATAGTAAAGAGAATCCTAATGTCTTCAGAAATCAGGATGCATATTAACACAGATTTTAACATAAGATATTATCTTTGGAAAACACAGACGAAAAAAATTGTTAACTTTATATGTTTCTGCAGAAAAAAACCAGATAATATTTCTGCACTACTACACAATTGACAGTGAGAGACAAGCTGTGATACTGCCTCACATCATAGATACTTCCACTTTTGTGATTCTACCATTACTCAGAAATGAGTATGGATGAACTGGGAAAAGGAGGTTTAAAAGGCTCTATAAAACAAAAGGAAAATGCTTATCTAGCCTTTGTCTAAAAAAGAGCGTTTCCTATAACAATGCATGGACAAGTATGAACCACTCTTTACACAATAAACCACTGTAAAATGATATAAATCTATTTCATGCTGTTAGACTATTTAGGAATAATTATTCTCCTAATCTTTTCTCCTTTAAAATAAGTTTTAGGTTACTTTATTTAGGATACCATGAAGAAATATATGCTGGTGTTAAAAAACAAACAGTATACCTCAGGCCCCTATTCGTAGTGGCATAGACCATAGCAATATAAGAATACGACAGAGCTCCATGTTTCAGGAATATTTCTCGAGAACCTCTGCCACAAGGAAAGTCCTTTCTGTATTATTAAATCTGCTAGAACTAACAACAAAAAAAACCCCCAAAAAAACCAGAAGGCATGCAGATTGAGTTTATTTTGATGTCTTTTATATATATATTTATATAATGTATTTAGATCTTGCCAACAAAATAAACCATGATGAAAAGAAACAATTATTTTATATCAGTAAAAGAAACTAGATTTTATTTATTTCCCAGCAGTTGTAACTGGCATCCATGTCATTGAAAGGTAACTTCAGCTTTACAACTTCTTTTTATAATTTCACAACAAATTTTAAATTGCATGTTTCATCTTGTCAATCCATTAAAGGCACTTAAAAGATTATCACAACAGATGACAAATGTTTCTGGACTTTTAAAATCATGTGTTTTCTAAATCAAATGGTTTTCTAATCTTGTTTTACAAGTATTTTTCATTTCAGAATTTCAGTTTTGTGCCTACCACTACAGAAATCCACAACTAACTTACAAATCTTTGTTGATCCTTGTTATACAGAATACTTAGACTGAGTGAAACTGAAGCAGAGAAAAAAGCAGTTTTAACACTATGCAATTAATTATACTACTGCTTTGGAGACGACTTGTTGTGCTTAAAAAAGCAGAAAATTATTAATAAAATATAAGCAAAGTTAAGATAGATATAATTTTAAAAAATACGAGTGCAAAAACATACCTTTGTTATTTCCAAGGCTATAATCAAACCCTTGTCCATTACTACAGCTTGTCCCCTTACTGAAAGCTTGTATTGAAAAAGGACTTGGGGGAGGAGTCTGCACATTTTGATCTAGAAGGACTTGCTCTGTAAAAAAACCACATCACTTCGGAGTTAGACTTCTTAGTAACACATTTACATTAGAAAGATGAGTCACAAAGCAAAAGAGTGGTATCAATTTCCACCAACGGCACTTTTCCTCTCAACTAAATTCAGGTCAAAAAAGCCCACATCTGCTTGTCAGAACTCATGCTCTAAAAATATAAAGACAGAGGACTTAATACCACGTAGACTGTTTGTTGTTTGAGTTGCTGCCAGCTATGCCATTATTTGACACTTGTTTTTTTCCAGTAACATCATTCAGTGGTGTTTATTCTTTGGACAGCAATTGTTAAAATCCCTTTGACAAAGCCAAGGTGGAGAAAGGATAGTTTTCAGAGTAGATATTCAGTCAATAAACATTTTATTTTGGCTGCCTCTGATAGTTCATGGGACACACGACATTCTTTCCTGACAGATTTATTTGTATCTGCAAATAAGTACTATAATTTTGCTTTCTGTATGACACTAAAGCAACCTCCAACCCAAACCAACCTGGAGTATTTAATAATATTCAAAACCACAGCAGAATTAAAATAAATGAGACAGAATCCACTTGATTATTTAGATTAACAGAGAAATTACTGACTTAATGTGGTCAAAAATACCATTCCAACTGATGATAATAAGAAAGCATTAAGAAGAAATATCCCAAATGCAGGTTTAAAAGCTTGAGCTGGCACCTTGAAATTATTTTTCCATGCCAATGTACTAAAATTAACATGGATTAAATAAAACAAAATTCACAACTCCTCAAAAAGTGATTTTTAAAAAATTGCATTTCAGGACAAAACTGTATTTCAGAGTACAAACTTTACACAACATATTCAAGTTAAAAACAAATTACGAGGGAGAAAGCTGGAAATTTCAAGTCCGTTTATAAAAGAAAGGATCTAGACTTTTAAAGTCAGTGGCTACTTTACCATCTTGCTGTAGTATTTTAAGTGTATACCTGACTAACAGACCTAGTTATTTAGACTTTTGTCTTGTCTCAGACAGAAATCCTACCTCATTATGGGAATTTAATTATAATTGTATTAAATAATCAAAATATGAATGCAATGTGAAAGACTGTGCTATTCATGGATAAAAAAATAGACATTTGCAAATCTAGCTAGAGCTCCTGCAGATTCTTATTATTTCCCTCTAGCAAAAGCATTGAAACTGATGATAAATTATTTCTCAATAATTTAATGGCAACTAAAACAAATCAGTTTAAAATAGCCTTCAGATACGGCTTAAGTGAATTAAGTTTGACATGGCACTGAAGTGGGCTAGGAACCTAAAACAGGTGGAAAAAATCTCAGTAATTGCACTGCAACTGATTAAACTACTTTATCTAGATGCACAAGAGACATCCATCTTCACCCTACCAGTAAAAAGAGATTCGTGTAGGAAAGACTAAATAGTGGTATACTGAGGCTCATACTGCATCAGAAAGTTTCTAGAATGGTATTTCTATGAGCTGTATTGCAGAAATCCTACTACAGAGTTTTGTCCTCAAAGCCTGGAACTTGCATTTCTGTTTTTCTGTAAGAGCAGTGCTATATTCAAAGATGTCCTTCAGTAACAGTGCATAAGTATCAAGAATCTGAAGACACACCTTCAAACCAGGGTCTTGTTTAAAGTCTTCCTGATTTGTGAATTCTTTCTTAGACCACACACATTGAGAAATTTAAGACAATACGAAATGATAGGTCAATTACTGAAGATGAAAAAATGCAAAATTTTAAGTAAAATGCAAAAGTTTAAGTAATTGTCAAGTTGCTTAAATTTATTTCTCAAAATAAGCACTCTGGAATGGAAATTTTTGCACACTGCTTAATTTGTTAATTTCAGATTATTTTCTACTGGAAAAGCAAACAACCCTGTAAAAAAATAGAAAACGATGAATTTATCAACCCTGTTATTGAATATATGTTTTCAACAATAAGGTACTGTTCCAATTCACAATTCTATAGTTTCTGGAATCTACTTGCGCTCTCTGAGCACCTCAGAACTTGACATTATTAGACACAACCAAAAATAGAGAAGCTCTGACTTTTAAAGAATGTTTAGAGTATTATGTAAATATTTATATATTTACTGAAAAACTCTTAACATGATGATCATCATTAGCATATCTATGCGTGAAATAAATTTCAGCACCAAATGCCAAAAGCAGAAAAATGGCAAAGAGTCTGTTAAAATGAACAAATAAGAGGCTGACAGTAAGTGTGACCGAAAAACACCAGCAGAATATGACTGCTGAGGTCAAAGCTTTTCATGAAGACACCTTTTGAAAAATAGATGCATAAAAATTACCTAGATAGCTAAAATAAAAAGATGGTTAAAATTACTGTCCATAACCATAGGAGAACCAGTACAGAAGACAAATCATATATAAATATTTTACCAGTTTTTTATAAAAAATCATTTAAAGAATGTTTATAAACAGCTTTTAAGTCCAACTGTGCAACATAACTCAAGTGAAAATACATAAGCTAATGCTACACCTGTTAAAAACTCAGATCCTTCTTTATTTCTGCCATTTACACTGCTTATTTTTTTTTTCTAAGTAATTTAAAAAAATAAAACAACCACTTGCCATCTTCATGTCGGAGGTACTGGTTTCCACCTCTGTCTCTAGCTAATGACCACGCCTCGCCTTCATCACTTTCACAGAACTCTACCATGCTGTTCTTATCCATTTGCACCCACGTACCTTCTGAATTAGTCACCTGATGCACACACATAAAAAAAGCAAAATTTATTGACTTCTCAAACAATTCAATAGTATGATTCAGCAACTACTTACAACATCTGGAAAACACATTAAATTTCAAACTTTCTATTACAAAGCAAATGTAAAAAAAAAAGTTTCTTAAATTAAGGTCACAGGCTGAGGCAGACTGACATACCAAACCTATTTATGGCACATTTACATTTAGGAGTAATTCCAAAAATTTTAGACCCATTTATATTCAGATGAAGCAAAACACCAACATCACAACTTCAGTAAGTCCACATAAGCCTAAATAAAAACTTGAGGGAAATAGTCACCAAGATATACCTTCTAATCAACAGTGGCAACAGGAGAATTATAACACCAAGATATAAATGAAAGGTTTTAATGAGTATTAATTTTGTTCCTGATATTATATTTAGGAAATAGCATGACACACTTCATCCTTAAGCCCTTCTTAACCATAAAACACCACAACTGGACAACCCAGAACAATGACAATAGTTCAGTAACTAAATAAGTTAGTACAATCAGTACATAGAAATAGAAATTGGTTAAATGGTTAGGTCTTAGGAAAACATTTTGTCAATGAAACAGAATTCTTTCAAAGAATAGGACAAAAAAGTAGATCAAGAAACAATTTTCAAAGGAATACTGTAACAGAAATACACTAGCAAGCACAGATAACTGCAGTGCAATTTTAACATTATTCCAATCAATGCAAAAAGGCAAAAGACATGACTGCATTAGTACTTATAATACCAATCAAGTTCAAAGGCCAGTATTTATCATGAGGAGGGAAAAAGCAAACCTGTAGAGAGGCAGAGTCTTTTGTTGCGGTTACTACTGTTATATACTGGTATCTATGAAGACATGAACTGAAGCTACAAGGATCCATACCTCGCCCACTGCCTTGACTTTGTTTCCCAGAACTAACATTCCAATTGGGATACCTCTAAGGTTAGGGCAGCTTCTGATGTTGTGACCTGATGGGCCAGTCTTCACTACCTTGTACATTCCAGGTCCACCTCGAAGGAATGGCATGTCTTGTTCTTGCATCACTGCTTCCTGTGGGCAGTGTGAATTTAGGTCTTTGAAAAAATCATCAGCATTAGACCTAGATTCCTGAGAAATAAATAAAAAAACAAAAAAAAGAAGGCAAAACAGAACAAAATAAAACCTATTAATACAACCTTTAAACTACTGAGGTAAGAAATACTTCAAGACTACAAGAGGTAAATTTCAAAGATAAAGGAGATCCTAGTTACATTGCTAATTTTAGCGTGTAGTGCTGAACAACTATCATTAATTGAATTATGACATTGCTCTTAAAGCAAAAGTTGTATAAATGTAACCACTTATACAAAAATAATAGCTCATATCTAACATTAGATATGAATTATTTAATCTAATTGCTTTCACTTCATCCTCATTGACATTTCTCAGGATACATATTCATTCCTCCTGCTCTATTTGTGAAATTTTGTTTAAGTCTGGGGCTATGGAAAGGGAATTTCAATATTATCTCTCTCCATATGACATGCTTCTTTTCTTGATTTCATGTTTGGAATATACTGTTAATTTAGAGTCAAGGCAAAATTATGAAAAAGAGGAACACCAATACCATAGACTTTTAAACGCACACCTAAATGTTAGCGTGTATTTGTTTCTACAATGATAATGGCCTGCAAATTTATTTCACCTTATACTATTTGCCAATAAAATATATATTCAAACCTGAAGAAAACACTTCGAATTTCTCTACCAAAAGAAGTGGTAGCTACTAAAAGAAGAGAATAATTAGCATAGATTTTTCAGTCAGCAACAGCTTTAACTGAAAGGCTTTTGTACAAAAAACTGTAAGGCACACAAGGGAGTAACAAATGAGCATTTATTTCAGTAGAATGCAATTAAGAAGCAGGAGCAAGTTCTATTACACTGAAAGTCATAGGTGCTTTTTTTAACATCTGAAAGTTACAAACTACATAATGTCCTACTGGATGAAGCCAGTGGTTTACCTGATTCAGTCTACTGTGTTCAGCAACAGGAGATGCTCTTTAGAAGCAGAATAAAAACCTTTACTGCCAGTCTGTCCCTTATATACCAAGAGCATTTAAAACCCTTTTTTAATGGATGTTACAGGGTACACCCTATTTTCTTTAGTGTTTATTTACAAATCTGGTTTCGTGAAATTTAATTTTTCTGAATATGCTGATACTTTATGCCTTGACAATCTCCCTTCCAGGAGTTCACTTCTTGCTGTGAGGAAGAATAGAGTTTTTTGTCAGGTTTAAACCAAAGTTCTGGTTATGTTTTTTACTTTTAAATGAATGCAATTTCCTCTCTTTAATTACCATGTTTTCAGATTTTTTTTTGGTTTAGGAAGTCTGTGCACTGTGTGCAGTGCAGTTTTTTTCAAGAAGTCTTTATATAAAAATGATTCTGTTATGTAAATATGTAACTTACAAAGGAAGTTAATGCAAGCTGAAGTAAACTGGTTTGAGAAAAAAAAAATTAAACATAGGTTAGATCTTGACATAATGAAGTCTGCTATCCTGGGGAAAAAGCATCAGTGGACAAACAATTTTAAAATCTCTAAACCAAAAGGCACAACACATTATCATCCTCATTACAAAGTTCATACAAAAAAAAAATCCATCTCAAAACACCGCAGATCTGGTATTTAGACAAACACTTCTACAGTCAATTTAAACAGCTTAACTGGGCATAACGTATCTTGTTTGTAGAATTAAATAATTTTTTTAAAATCATTAAGAATGGGCAGTATTTATTAAATATCTGTGGCTGTACTGATACAAATATCATCTTATTAGATGCTGAAACTTTATGTGGCACCTACAAAAAAAGAAAAAAATTTACCAGTAAATTCTGCTTTGAAGAAGAATAAAAGGCTTTGTTTACTAGGCCACCTCTTGGAACTTCTGATTTGGTTTGTTAAAAAAGGAGAGTGTTACTTTATGAATTAATAAAAAGTCAATAACCTGCCCTGGTATTTTTTTCTCATTTTAGAAGAAAGAGACACAGATACAGCACTGAATGCAAATCTGCTATTTCCTATAAAAATAATTCACAGTAAAACAGACTTCAAAGAATATTTAGCATAAAGTTGAGTCATAAGGTGCATTCTGAAAACATGAGGTACAGTGTCACTGTTCCTGTAATTTAACTCACCTTAGGGGGTAAAGCTTTGGAAGTCCATGAAAAAAAGTCCAAATCCCTTACTCCTTGGCTAGCATTAAAGACATTCTGAGCAACAAAGTTTGAAAAAAAAAGACATATATCAACAAAGAAATGGGAACAAAGAAATATTGGAGGAAGAAGCTCAAGGTACTACAATGCAAATTTTCTCCCCGAGTAAATTTACTGGTAGAACGTTTTGCAAAAGGAGAAAGTTTTGTTTCCCTAATCAAGTCACCTGAGTCCATTGCTCACCATGGCAAATCATCCATTACACAGAAACAGTTTAGTATGTCAAAAGCTCAAAATGGATGTAGTGTGTCATGCCATTTACTGAAATTAAGAGCCAGACATCTCTTATAAAGCTTGAGACTTCATGCACAGAAAAAACTCATTTCTGTTACAGAGAAACAGTAGCTGGTCCCATCAGAAACCAGTTTTCTAGTGAGACAGTCTCCTGTTCTGAAAGATAATTTCAACAGTGCAGGACAAGTGCACACAGAATTTTATTCACCAGTCAGAACTGAGGAGATGCAGAAGGACTAAGCTCTCTGTTGTTGAAAGGAGTTCACTTGCATAGCATGATTTCACCAGTTTGCATATCAAAATCATACTTCTTACCAGGGCCACAAATTTCAGTGCTATACGGAGAACAATTGCTTAGATTTCATTAGTTTTGTAAAACATACAATGCATTAACTAGTTTGTCATGAATAATCATAAACCAAATACAGCTGCCAGAGAGACATCACTAATTTTATAACCAACTGCCCACACTACAGAAATAAGCACTGCTGTTTTGATTTTTCCTCCCATAAAACAGTGAGGACAGCATTTTTTAATAACATGAAAAACATGAAAAAGAAGCCAACTTTTCTCCATAAGCTAGTTTCTACTTATTTCAAAGAAATTTTCACTGTTTCTGTCAAACGAAAGAATACTGTATATATACCAGTGCTAATAATTATAATTATGATATTATCTTTACCCAGAACTGAAGGAGGTAGCAATGCACAAGTGATATATGCTCTGGGGCACTGGGGAAGGTGGGGAGGGTGTTAGGAAGAAAAACAAAGTAAAAGTGTATCAATCTGGCATAAAACTGTAGCAATTATAAAAAGCCTACATATGCCTAATGAGTGTACTTCACAGGCATCCACCTACTTGAACCGTCTGATTCTATTACTTTGCAGCACATCTCCTTTTTTCTGATGGACTTCTACTGAGAAACACAGACTACCTATACTTAAAAAATATTTAGGTATCATTTCAAAGATCTATTTTTCCACATCATAGAGTTCTATGTCTAAAACATACAAGGGAAACCGACAGCAGTGAAGTGGACCATGCTGGCTTACAAACACCAAGATCAAACCAGAAGTTCTCCTTTGCACTGTGAGCTTGAGAACTTCCTGGCTATTGTAACACTGTACACTAGTCTAGATGAGTAGATCAGTCATCTATTTGAGAACCAAATTTTCATTCTGAAGAAACTGCTAGACAGATTTTAGCCCTTATGCTATCATCTGTAGATTTAGTTAATGCTTTCCTTAAGACTTTACTTTCCAAGATCTAAAACTAATTTTAGAAATTCATATTTTTCCCAATAAATTTTAAGGTTCAGAGACTAAAAAAAATGTAATTTGTTTGGCCATGAAAAATCATTGGACCATTAGGAAGTATTTGAAACCTCAGTTATTATTTTTCGAAACTAAGACTTAAACAGCTATCTTGATGTTTTTATCCAACATAGTATTACTCTCCAATTGCTTTCCATCATGCTTAAAACAATGGCAGAAATATTTTGTCAATGTCCTTCAGTGTTTCCACAGAACATTCAGCTTTCTGAGGTTGTGATCAAGCACTGGAGCCTACATACTAATTTTGATTCTTTCTTCCATTGTGATAATAGTTTGAAAAAACTTGCAGTTTCTCAATACTTGATTGCTTGTGGTGGCTGGGAAATGTAATCTTGTAGCTGGACATCAGGTACAATATTCCTTCTTTAAAAGTTTTAAATTTAAAATGAACTAATGAGAACTTACTTAGAATGTGATTTTTGAAAAGACAAATTCCAGATCTTGACCAAGATAAACTTCTGTTTCTTCCTAGTGTGCACTGTTTTGTATTACCTTTGTACCTTTCTACTACGTACTATGTGTCAGCATGAATAAATAACTGTCTGCATAAGGAATTTTACAAGTATTTTCTCAAAAACAGATACCTGAACACTGTAAGACAAAAGGAAAAATAACTACCAGAGATGGAAAGAGTTTATCCAAAATCATGATCTATTAAATTAACAATCTCAATTATATTACCTACAATGGATTGGATGCAAGATTTCAGATCAGGGGCTACAAAGCAATTCCTTGTGAAAGGACAAGAGCAACAGAAGAAGAGCTGAAGACTTTCTAAGAAGGTAAATGACCAGATCTCAAATAAATAAACCACTGATAACTACCATGGATCTCTCCTTTCCTATGATCATTTATCTTAGTAGCTCTGATAAAAATACAGAAAGTGCATTTATGAGATACACAATATTCAGTGTTTGTTTTATAAAATACCTAATTAATGCTAATAAACATACATAAAATGCACATACAAAATATACATCAAGATCAAAAGAGGTCACAATTAACATTGCTGAGAACCTGCACTGTTTTTCATCTGCTCACTGTTCAGTAACACAGTGAAGAAACAGGATAACTAAAATCTTTAAGATGTTTTTACACGTTTTCCTAAATGTACTGAGAAATTTTATTTACTTAAGGGACTGATTATAAAAAGCCTGTATATTTAAAACATGGAAAAGCAATGCAATTGGAGATGACAAGTCTGCACAGAGAATGGAGTGTAGTAGAAGTAATGTGACATCTATTTGAACAGGGAATACATGGCCTAACTCAGGCATTTGATTTTCCCTTTGCATTTTCAATCATACAAGAGACTTTCTCCAGTCTTCCTTTTAAGCCAAAAATTGGTTGAACAGCTTGGCTCCAAAAAATCTTGCACAATCACAGTTTTTTTACTGCATTCTGCTCATCGTGTCATTCAGCTACCCACAACAACAGGATTGAGGAGATATGAATTATATCACAATTTACTCTTAACAACACTTTAGCATTTATTACTTAATTGAACATCCTTTTTGACATAAGTCATTCATCTCTGGAGGACTGCAAAAATCAAATTTGGCAACTTACAGTCCTTTTTTGGACAATTCAGAGAAAAAGAAGAATAACTTCAAACATTTGCAGCCTAGTCACCATCATAAAAAAAGATTTTAAGACTTCCTACCAAGAAAGCAGTATCTGTGCAGAGGAAGTATCTAGTAAGAAAGCAGGACATGCTAGACTGAAGGTTGTAAAGACTTAAGGCATTCAAAAGTCAGCCTCTGAACCTTGACTTACGTTTTGTCACCTTTAACAAATAAAATGTTAGAAAATGATTTTTTCCTTATCCCTCTTATTATTATGAATCAAACCAGCAAACCTTACTGCTTATATACTGTCATAATGAAATCAAAGTTTCAGGACATGCTAAGTCCTCTTAAAAAACTGAAAATGAAAGCTGTGTAAGGAAATCTTTCTGAAAGTATCTCAAAACACATTTCTTGCATGTACCTGCATTGCTTAAAGAGTTGCTTTCATAATCATTTTGCTATGGCTGCCTCTTACAGAGCAGAAGCTAAGAAAGTGCGTGACTTTTAACTTGTGCCAGTCGAGACGTGTGACTGGCAACAAAGAAAACTAAGCATGGTAAATGGTAATGGAACTAATTCACAAGAATGTTTAAAACCCTCAAAACCACAAGAGAATCTTTTATCTGAACTTTATAGACACAGAGAATTAAATTCTTGAAAACTGAATGCTGTTCTTCACATTTGATTGTACCTCAAAATTACACTGTCAAGACCGAATGTGCAGTTATTCTTGGCAGACATTTCTTTTCAGGCTTCTCTCAAGGAGCCTAGCATATGCTCTTCCCTAGAACTATATGTATACCAGAGCTGTATGAAATACACCAACCAGTAAGTTCTTGCTAACCACAGAGAGATGCTGAGCTCAAAAATACTCCCTTTAACAAGTAAAAAGGTATTGAAGATTAGCTAAACAAAAAAAAAAACCCCAAAAACCACACAACTAAGAAAAACCTACCAGGCTATAATACCCATCTAGACATAAAATATTTACTGAAATACATTACTTAGTCAAGATGAATTCACTTTTACTATGGGTGAGCTGGTAAAATTCAACTACTGCACAGAAATATTAATATTTCATGGAAATATAATATAGCAATTTTCTAATATTTTTCTAATAGCTACCAATTTCTAAGGCAAAAAAAAACCAGGTAAAATTTTAAACAAAGTCTAAATTTTCCATGTTTTTATATATTCTACAGACTAGAAAAACTCTGTGATGACAGGCATATTTGAGTGACTGATTTCTGAGTACAGGAATAACTTTCTTACCAAATGCAAAATTAAAATAATTTCCCAAACAAGGATTCTATCAAAATAAATTTATAAATAGAAACATATCAACAAATAATTTGCAGACAAGAAGACCTATTCACATCATGTAACAGTGTTTGGCAGAACACGCACAGGCTATTATGAATATCTCAGCTCTTCTAAAACCAAAAAACATGAACGGCTTTATATTAATGATCAACTATCTTCAATTGCAGCAGAGGTCATTTCGTTAAGATGACAAATCAAATCTATGTATCAATATCAATTAGATCTGATTTTCACATTCTGCCCAGAAAAAACCAAGATATTGTCCACTCAGGGGAATGCATGAAAAGAGATGATCCAGAAAGGCCTGCATTTTCATGAATGTTTTGAGAAACACCGGTTTGGCTAATATAGTTATTCCTTTTTTGTCTTTCACACTTTTCAATAAAGTGTAATTGGTTTCCAGAAAATGTGTAACCTTTACACTGTAGTGATGATGATCACCATTAAAGTTATTAAAATAGATTATATTTACTCTTAATATAAATTCAATGTTCGTCTTGAAGCCCTGGGATTCTTTGATTAGCTAATGAAGTGATAACTTAAGGATTCAGGTAAAAAACTCACAAAAAACATCCACAAAACACAGAGTCTAACGAACTTTTTGTTGGTTTTTTGTTTTTTTTTTTTTTTAAAGCATCGATTACATTGATTCACTGTAGGCTACAAGCCTCTTATGACATCATGGCACCAGTGGACCACTTCACAGACAATCCTATCTAGCATAAGAAACACTTGGTGCAGACCACAATCTAATACTATTCTGCTTTTGTTACAGCAGTCCCTGCACTTCTGTTTCTCTTCTAGTAGAAGAGGCTTCAACATAAAAAAGCCTCATATCTTTCGACACTCCACCCTCATTACACAGCAGCCCTCCAAAATGCAAACACGTATAAGGTTGTATTTGATAATTAAAATATCGTTTACCTCAGGACTTTTCGAAGCCTTAATTAAAGAAAGTCTTGTAATGAGGATAGAGTGTACTTTTGGATATTTTTCAAAGGCACCTTTTACTTACGTCAACAGGTACCAGAAGGCTCTTGCCAAGATGTTGGTTAAAAGACAGACACCAGGCTTCAGTGTAACCATTCATGTTAGGAACATACTTCTTTATTGTTTCATCATTCAGCCTCAGCCAAACACCATCATCATTGTGGATCTATGGGAAACAAGCAACAAGAACGAGCCATGCCCTCCTGTAACTGTTCTGTAGCTAGCAAGGATTAACAGACTTCAGGCAGACAATAGCAGCAAAGAAGCAATGATCCTTACAATGCTGATACAACACAAGTAGGCATAAAGAGAAATATTGACAAAATCAGAATTCCAAAGTGATGGGGAAGCATAACTTTTTATAACTCAAGGTGTGAAGATAAATTTAAATTGGATCATGCAATAATAAGGATTGCTTTGAAATAAAAGAGGAAAGAAAGTCAAGCCTTCATAAGCTTTATAAATTCCCCACTTCCCATTTTTCTATTGCTGGTATGAGTGGTACCTTCCATTGCTGGTAAATCAAAAAATAGTCCTTGGATATGCAGTTATATTGTAAGAAAAATACATGCATAGTAGTCTAACACACTAGTAGTGATCTTTCAGATCTGTAAGTGAAAGATGCAATGAGAAGGAATCTACATCTGAATTTTTGTGTAGAGTTATAGTAAGTAGTGAAATAGTAAGTAGTGAAAAGCTAAATCTTAAGAGGTGTTATTGTAAAATGAACTCTAGGAATTTTCTTTACTTATATCTATCTCAAATGTTTGTTACACAGGTTTCGAAATAAGGAAATGACAGCTTGAAAAACTAAATTAGTAAATTTAGATTTTTGCAATTTATGATCTTAAGTTGTGTATGTCAACATCTAGACATGGAAAAAAACCCATTATTTGCATGAATTACCTTTACATCTTAGCCCAATTTTCAACAGAAATGTCTTATTGATTACCTCGTCAATGAAAGTGATGGATCCATTGACTTTCACTATGCCTATCTGCTCACTCTGAAGGGAAGGGTGGCTACGGATACGAAGCCCTGCACTGTCCTTGGCCACAAATTTGCGAACCTAAGAGAAGCAAAGAAAGACAGTAAGGAAGAAAAAAAATTGGAACAGAGCTCTCAGAGTAAAAAGAAATAGGTTTAACAGGTTCCGAAATGCCAGTGACAAGACAGCAGTCTTAAGAGTTACAGTTTGTTGCTAGTTTCCCATGGCTGCTGTGTATAACTTCACTTTTGTTCTATAATTAATAAAACTATAATGTTCAAAAAAAACATTATGTAAGCATGCATTAACTTGGATATATTTCTGTTGTATCCTAAAATAATCAGTACAAGCTTCTGATTTTTTTAACACATACATTTCATTTGCTGCTGGAAATTTCACCAGATTTGTATTTTCAAATTTATTATTTCTCCTAAATGATCAGCCTGGGATTACCATTTCGCAGTTGTACTACTGTAGTATTCTCTTTAGTCAGCTTTTTTACCAAAATTTGGATAGATTCCTAAGCTAGAGAGTTTAACTAGCCATTTTAAAATAAAATGATCTTTCTATTTTATATTTCAAATAGCTATTTCAGTAGTTCCTTCTTTTTTATCACAGGAAGGTTAGAGCAGAGGCTCCTTGCTATTAGCTGGACTTACTACAGCACCCAAAATCTTCCACTTTGTGATTCACAGTAACTTTTTTACCATTCAAACATTATCAGGTACCTGTTCCATAGAGAACAAATGTAAACCATCCTATTGGTCTCTTAAAACCAGAGAGGCAAATTTTCTATCCATATGGTAAAAAAACCATTTTCTTGGAAGGTTATTTTCAAACTCCACAGGTAAAAGTGATAAAAATATCGATGGAAATAGGGATTTAATCTATGACAACATAGAGCACAGAATGATGTGAAAGGAACAAACTCAGTGATACACAATAAGAGTTAACAGCTAAGCGCATGAACCTTTTTCCCCTAAAGAAATTATTCAAGAAATTATATTTATTCTGAGGCTAATTAAAAAAATAAAATATGAAACCAACAAAACCCCAAAACCAGAAGCATGTAAAGGATTCCGTGCATAAATTACTCCAAAATATGCAAGGTTTTGCTTATTAACAGTCCTCTTACTCATAATACTTAATTTCTCGCAACAGACAAAACCAAGACTTACAAGGTCCTTGTAAAAGTATAAAGCTGAATCACTGCTGACAGCATTCTAAACACAGACAAGCCAAAAACAATGTCTTTCAAATCAGGGATCCTTGCCTCATGTTACTTCAGAAAATCATTATGACAGTTTGCTAGAACTTGGATCAAAAACTTTAATTTAGACGAAAAACCATATTCCAGGTTTTGAGTAGGCACAGGCCTGGAAAGAGCCTTCTTCCCTTTTGCAACAGCTAACCTAACTAGTTAATAAAAAACTTCAGCCTGTAACTAGAAATTGCTTAAGGGTCAGATCCGCTGACAGAAAATACAATAAAAAACAGATTAGGAAGTTTTCTTATGCTGACTTCTGACCATGAAGAAAAATTTTATCATCATCTGTTTCTTCTTTCTGATACAGTACCTCTTTGCTAGAAATATTTCTGTACAGCACAGTGGTTTTGTAGCTCTGTAACACCTCCAATAGTCAGTTCTTCCATGGAGCATACACAACTGGATGCCAACTGAAGAACTGACTAAGGCAGAAAGGCTTAGCAATTAGGATGTACATCATCCCTACAGTGCACAGCAGTTTTCAAGAGCTGTGTTGCTGTGCTTTTTTTATTTGACAAATCTGCCAAGAGGTACGTGTTACACAACAGAAAGGGGTGTTGTATAGGATAAAGCAACCTTAACAAGGGGGTTGATCTTCTATGAAGGGGTGAGAAACACCAACTCCAGCAGAGCTTTTGGGTTTGGTGGTTGTTTTTTATTTTGCAATTGATGCTAGCTACTTGTTGTGTCAGAGCAGTAGAAACATGTTAGTGACCAATCATTCTGGTACCAGTCCTGCACCTTCAAATTTAGCTAAATTAGGATCCTTTCCTTCTAGTTGATTCCAACTACCCTGAATTACCCTACACAGCTTAAAAAAGAATGTTTTCCTCAATAGGATGTGGAATGAAGTTTCCTGCAAGTTCATTAATTTAAGCTCTGCAGCTAATAAGGAGGCAGCAATTCTTATGGGTCATATACCCCAGATTGAATACAGATCACTATCACAGTCTCCTTCAGACTTTTCAACTGACTTCAAATAACAGAGAATGAAGAACACACACATAAAATCGTAACACAGCACCCATTTTCAGATTGCAATTTAAGTAATGTTTGGCCACAAAACTGGAACGGTCCAGTGCCTCAATGAAAGTATTTTGGTGGTTCTGGTTGACAACAGATCACCCCTGAGAATGCACTGTTTGTGTCCTTTGGTTATAACTACCTGAAGTTTCAGGCTGACAAAAATTATGACGAAGTGCTTAGAGCTCAACTAAGCCCTTTTTCTCAGCAAAACATGATTTGTAATATTGGATTGTCTCTGACTGATAAATGTCTAATCTGCATTCTTGGCTTCAGCAAAATGGAGCACAGTACAACTATTACCTTGCTGTATAACTTGCAATACCGCTGCTGATGCACAAAGAATTATCCTGATTTGCAATTTATTATGACACAGAAGAAAGATGACTGATTAAATGATTTACCATGAAAGGTCTAGTTTAATTTTTCAGCAGGCTTTAAAGACTATGTACAGGACAAAGAACGACTCCTTTTTCAAAGAGACTAAACCTTGGAACAAGAAATGAAACATGCACACACAACAACACAAGGAGATGATTAAACACCACATAATGTCTCAGAAGACCAGATGACGGACTTCTGTCAAGTACTTTGATTGTTTCTTGACAGAGTTAACATGTCACCCCAATTTCCACTGTAACAATTGAAAAGAAAAACAAGAACCTCTGTTCAGCAATTCATCTCAAATCAAACCAGAGTCTCTCAATTTGGGGACAAGTAAAACAACACATATATTGATCAGCTTGGGTGGAAGTACCATTAAGTTGTGTGAGATAAATCTCTCTCATTAAGAATTGGGAGTTCTAATTGAAACAATGAATTAACCAGGAAGTCTTCCTTCCAAGAGAAGGAAGAAAGTCTAAAAGCAGATTCTTGGGGAAAAGGTAGAAAAAGAGACCCAGTGAGGAATAAATGTTGCATTGAAACTAAAAGTACAGCTATTATTTTTAATTTGAGGCATGGCTGCAGGGACAAAGAATCTTGTTAATAGTCGAAGCATATGCTGGGATGCATTTTAAAGACTGGGGAACCCTGCAACAAAGTTACTGCTTCTGGATTATCCTGAAGTCTAGGAAAAAAAAAAAGATCAGGATAGGTAAGAAATTGTCAGAAACCTGATCCTTTTTGTAACCGCATATTTCTTAACTAGTTTCCCAATTTCAGTAGGTAGGAAAGACAACCTTGTGGTATTTCAGAATTCCACATCTTTTAATACAGGTTTATTCCAAATACTGCC
>PYHW01010678.1:3427943-3488105 GCA_013186435.1 Turdus rufiventris
AATAATAATAATAATAATAATAATAATAATAATAGTATCAGCACCTCATTTAATACTACTCCTTCCTTTGAATCTAAGAGGAAATGCAAGGTAGTTCCCTCATCTGGGCATTTTCTTATACCACTGCCAACCTTTCAGCTTACTTGCTTTATTGTGTCTATTTTAGTCCTTCAGTATGAAATGATAAGGTGAAACAGGGATGTCAAAAGCTACAGAAAGGATACCTTTAAAAACATCATCATGCCATTCTCTAAGAAAGGAAAATACACTAAAGAAACTCGTTATGGATTTTTTTTTTATGGGCAAAAAAACCAATCTTTGTAAAATTTCGTGCACAACTATATTCATAGTATAATATATAAGAAATAGAACTAATAATAGGGCAAAATTTTGCCTCTGGCTTTAATAATAGACGTGCAATGTTTGTTTGAGAAATCAACGCAAAGGCAGTTTCTGTAGAGCTACCAACAGTTTTATGAATTTGGGTACAAAAAGAAAATCAATTGCATTTGTTTCATTTTATCCAGTATGTTAAAGTGATCTGCCAATAGCCTCAAGTCTGCAGCATTATTATACGATAAAGTATGTATTAAGCAACAATAAAGTCCCACCCAAACATAACTATCTGTTTGGGGTTTTTTAGTTCTCCAAACCTTGTTTGGCTGAGGCTCCGCTTTTGGTTTGATAAGTTGGGTTCCAGGAGGTATCATTCCTTTTGGAGGATCTTTTACTTTCACTTCTAATCCAGCATCTATAAGCGAACAAAGACTAAGTTGTAAAAAAATAAATATAAGGGGATATGTCAGTTAAACAGTAACCAAGTTCATCTATGCTACAATTCAGAGTACACTAAATGACCACTTACTTAT
Source organism: Turdus rufiventris (assembly GCA_013186435.1). Classification (NCBI taxonomy): domain Eukaryota; kingdom Metazoa; phylum Chordata; class Aves; order Passeriformes; family Turdidae; genus Turdus; species Turdus rufiventris. The sequence continues at coordinate 3,428,813 of PYHW01010678.1, forward strand.
CTGCCTGCCAAAATCAACACTTGCAGTTGCTTCATGGTGCAAGGTATTAATTTTTGAACATTTCCTTTTTCATATGTGGAAATGTACAGAGATGTGGTTTCGTGCTGTTTTGAGATACCTGTCACAGTGTATGTACAAAGCACTACCAGGTAATTTTGTGTCGAAATAGTGTCTGTAGGGTTGTATTTCATGGAATGGTCAACACAAGTCTAATGTTTGAGAGGTACAAGTGAAAGCTTCTAGAGAGGCAGTAGCATATACAATGCTGTACTGCTACAGAAGCTAATTGCTACATGTAAGACATAGATGTAAGAGCCACATCATACAACCAGAAAAGGTAAAGAATTGGCAAATTTAATTACCAATGCTGTCACAAAACCCGAAGGCACTGGAAAGTGACATTCTTGTTTGTGAAGAAAAATGCATGTAAATACATCTGGAGATGTATAGACAAATATATCCCCAAGTAACAACCTTCAAAGCAATTGCCTCAGCAATCACTGTTAAAAGCAAACTGCAACAGTAGATACTTTTGTGGCTTTTGTTTCATTTATAGGGTGACCCTCTGAAAAACAACATCTTGAAAAGAAGCATCCAGACCTAGCAATAAAACTGCTGATTTCACTAACATCCTTTTAAATATGCATGGCGGTAACAGAAGCAATCTATAAGCATCAAGAACACAAAAGGCTTGAAACAGAGAAACAGTTACCAGTACTTAAGCAGTCAAAAGTTGGCAGAATTATGGGTCAAGCATAGGTACATGAAAGATTCAGAGGGCATAGTCTAATATAATGATTGAGTCAGAAAGTTCCATTGCAGAAAAATGGCACAGCTAAATATTATGAGTATACTCATAACTGCTTAATAATGATGGCTAAGAGTTATATTTATAATTTCTAAGTTTACCCTACATAATGCTTGAGGATGGTAGAACTTGTGTAAAAGTGTAAGAGCAGCTGATTTAAACTACAGTGTAAAACTTGCTCCAGAGATGTCACACTAGAAAAAATACAACTGAGTGCACTGCAGGCTCCTATGAAGGTAAATGTTCCTCTGTTTAAGGAATAGAGATAATCACTAAAAATAATACTTCATACATCATCTTTTCTGTAGTTAACACATGAAACCAAATGCCACTCCATTTCTACGTGAATTATGTGTACTTGTGAGTATCACTATGTGTTTAAAATCAGTATTGGGAAAGAGGAACTGCTGGTGCTCGTGAACTTACCCAAACTGTCTTATCAGATGTGGGTCTGGCTTCAGTGTTTCTACTACCATCTCCACCATATCACCAGTAAGGCTAACTTGAGAGCATTCAAGATACAGAGTATTTTTGGAAGGGCACTCTATCCACCACATGCTATAGTATCTCATAGTGCAATCCCCAAGATTGGCAAGATAACTAAAAGATTCACAGCAAGCAATGAGCCAAAAGCATTTAAAAATCAGTACAAATAATTAAGAGTTCAGGTAAAATCTCATTTAAGACCACATCTCCTCAATTTCTCAGAATAAATGACAGTATGTATTTCAGTACTGTCAGGAACAATTTCGCCTTTCCTTAGGTTCTTCAGTGTTGGGCTGGGTTTTTTTCCCTTTACTTCTCTGTCACCCTCAGCTAAAACAAAACATTCTTCTTTCAACGCTGAGAGTGGAGAATAAGAGAGTCTGTTAATCTGGTAGTCTAACCACATTATAAATATAAGATTTGCAACATATAATCCTATTTAAGTGTGTTCTTCTGATAAAGAAGAGTGATTTAACTAGAAGGCTTCTGAATGAAAACTTGGCTGCTAAGTTTTGCTATGAACATTAGTATTAAATCTTATAAGCATCAAGACATAAATGTGTCAGTATACAAAGTGGAAATAACATAAATTTATGCTTAAATATAGTGAAAATTAAATACCTATTTCAATGCCATCTATAGTAACATGAATGGTATAGAGACCAACAGCTCCTGGAGTCCAGTTTGCACAGTATGTACCATCATTATTGACTCTGATCAACATGTTTTCACTGGGTCTAGGCATAAACAAAACAATTAAAATCACTGAACAGTTACTGTCTTTTTGGACATAATATATGTCAATTACACATAATGATTAGTATAATGTTTCGTTTGGAAACTATTCTTTTTTTCTAACAGTTCATCCTTCTAAATACAATTTTTCCCTTTTCAATGTACTAACCACCTATTATTTACTATGAAAATATAATTCTCTAGTCCACATTTATTTATAGCAAATGATAAAAGAACACATTCAGAGAGCAGCTAGTACAAATAAAGAAACAACATTAGAATAATTAAGAAAAAAGATTTTAAATAAAATTGCTACATATAGGAAAACGTAATACTTGACTTCTGTGTTTCTATCTTCAGACAATTATCTGTCAATCACACTTGGGAGTCTGGGTGTAAGCAGGAGTGTCAGGACACGTTAATTTAAGTCCCTATCCAAAAGAAATTCTTTAATATTTACCTCTTTGGTGTTGGTGAAGCAAAACGCAGTTCTTCAAAAGAATAATTTTCATATGCCTGTAAAAAAATTAAATTCAAACATAAAACCATCAGTTATCAGTTATACCACTGCATTGAATAAAAGAAAGCAGAGCATTTTCTTAAAGAGCACATAAATCTAATATTACACACCCCAGAAACATAGAGCAGGCAATCAAAAACAAGTTTTAAAACACAGAAATATATGTGCACACATGAAAGAGTATCTTCACCATCTCATTAAACAGCCATTATTTAGATAAGAAAGATTGCTACTGCCAACAAAAACCTTGTTAAGCCTTTGCATCTCTTCAAATCTGACCCTTTGGAATCCACTCACTGCACTGAAGACCACATAAAGATAAGAAAGCAAATATGTTGCAGGTAAAACCTGCAAACCAGCCCAGGGGCTTTATCAGTGAAATTTCAGATTTTTTTTTTCTTTCAACTCCAAGTGAAGATGAAATTCCCTCAACACTGAGGTGATACTTCCACTGACGCTACAAAAAAGACCTGGTTCACTTCCATAATGTCTTGTGAAAAAAGCCCCATAAGAAAACAGAGTTAGACCTAGCAGTGCAGAAACCTCCTCAGCTAGAATCTCTCTGGGCTGCAATAGCTGCTGAGTTACCAGATTCCCCTGTTAAGTCAAAACCAACAAAAGGTAGGATAAGAACCTTGGAACATATATGCAGATCAGCTATTATAGGTCCCTGTGTAAGGATATAGTTTTGGATATCAGTCCCCCAAACATGTGATAATTTATTTATGTATTTTTATGAAGTGAGAAACTAGAATTTATAATCATATTTAGGTATCTGTATCAAGTACTAATACAATGTGCAGGCTGATGTAAAATGAAAGCATCAAGGGACATCTGCACTTTACACTGAAATGAGTATGCTTAATAATGCAGGCAGGGAAATAGAACAGAATATTTACAATCACTTGAATTCATAAAGTTTTGGATGGAAAGGACTTAACTTGAAAGGAGCCTTGGGAAGATTCTTTGGAAAAGCACTAAATATGGAAATCAAGCATGTTTCAACAAAGAGACATTTTAAAAATTTAACCTTGCTGTCTTTTTACTTTTATTTTTATGAAGATTCATACTGTTACTATCTACTAAGAGGATTTTAAATGAATCATTCAATTTTTATTTCCCTTTGCCTTACTTCAATTAAAAAATGATTACATATTAACTAGCTGATATTAAACATTCCTTTCTTCAAATATACAAGAGTTTTTGATCAGCCTACACTTGCACCACCATCATTTACCCAAGAGCATCTCCTGCATTGCAAGATATACCACCCTGAGAGTTGTGTGGGGAGATTTAACACCTCTTACTGGAAAGGAAGCAGCAGGTACCTGTGGATAGTATCTATCAGAAATATCATCTAAGCCCCAACTTATGGAATAATGTATTTCCGCCTCCCCTCATGTCACTTTTAAAAGAAGCATCATACCAAGAAGTGATGTTTGCAGCAGCCCAAGTAAACATGACAAAAAACACACCCTGATATGCACATGATTTAGCAAGTTATTAAACCATTTGTTGTATATTACACTGATTTAATAGTTCTTTCACTGATCTATTTATTAAGACATTATTCTGTACCCAGCTGGATTATTTACAGGCAGGTGCTGCAGCACTATCCTTTGCAAAAAAACCCCTGTACCCTCTAAAAGGTGCTAGTTTGCTAGTTCTGACCCCCCCACCCCAACAAATCCATACTGATTATGCTAAGTATTATCCTTCTCTATCTTCCTGGCTAATCCCGAGTCATTAAGCTGTGCAACTGTTAGTTGTACACAACATGTCACATCTCTTAACTGGGTCAGTATGGTACACATATGTAAATTTACTGCACATGCTATAATGCACTCAATCAAAGTCAACACTAGCTGCTCAGTTTTCATTTCTTTAAAAACTGCTCCTGGCAAAGTGTCTGAGCTGATCCATTTAATAGTGGCTCATTCCATGAGATGCTGCTTAAGACATATGCATTGATACATAAATAATTTGTATGTCTTTTTTCACTATGCTGAGCTCTTATCTTTTCCTATGTTCACCTGTTCTAGTTTTAAATATGTATTGACTATAACCTTCCAACTCCATATAAATAAATATACTGGTTTAACTTTCCCTCACCAATTTCAATACCAGTTTTTATTTCTCCTGAGTGACTCAGACTAACTTGTTAATCTGTGTAATCAAAATCAAAGACAATGTTCCTTTTTATGCTAATCCAATCTAACTTCTTTAGAATTTAAGTATAATTGGCCGTTTTAATGTATTTAGCTTACTGCCTAATATATAATCAAAATAATTTGCATTGAATATATTTTCACATTGGGACCAAAAGTATATATATATTTTTCTTTCTCTGTTGCATACCTTTACACATTTTGAATGCTGAATTCTCTAGTTATATTGCCAAAATTGCAGTAACTTACCTTCATCATTGTAATAGCAATATACCGAGCTTCTTTTACTATCATTGGCTCATAGGAGGAATCAAGCTTTGGTGAAGGAAGTCCTCCAAAGGTCATATCACTGCTAGGGGAAACAGCTGTTGCAGGACTTCCTGGTATCCGCTGCACTTTTTTAACTTGTTCTTGTTGCAAAGATGTTTTTTTCTGAGAAACAGGAATAGCTTTGACTTCTACCTGTAATAAGACGTGGAAGAGGGCATACGATTTAGTGAGAAAACACACATTATTTTAAATTTGATACAGTGCAGTGACAAAGTGCTTAGAGGACTCTCTGTAAATCCAGCTGTGTCAAAATCCAATGTATCTACCACCCTTCACCTGCAAAGCCAATCACAGCATCTTGGAAAGATGCCAATGGGCAGGAGAGAAGCACCCAAGTGATTCAGCACATCATCAGCACAGGGTGCTGTCACTTCTGCCAGTCCCACAGCACTTCCTGGGAAGCAGCGCACAGTCTAGTATGCCTAGGGAAGTTTCCCAGAACAGAAAAGTGCAGTGAAGTAGAGAGCCTTCCAAGTGAGTGCACAGATTTTGGAGTGAATCATCATGGCCACTAGATCTGGATCAGCAGTGGCCAGATTGGATCCTGGCCAGCTCTGCCACCTCACACCAGCACTGCATATTTATATTGTGCTCTTCGACGCATGTTTTAACTGACTTTTTCCCCCAGAGCTACCATGGATCTCCATTAGTGCAGGTAACAGCTAGCAGTACACAATTTTCTGAGAAAGACAGAATATCTGGAAAATAAGTTTGTGTTACTCATCTGAAATCTGCAATAAAGTGCAATAAAGTTTAAATACTGCAGTTTTCACACACAGTTTTAATCAAAATTTGACTTAATTTACCAAAAGTTAGGTCACTGCATTGCACACTGAATGAGTCCAAAAGAATGAGTAAATTTATTTAAGATTTCTGTCGCTTGAATACATTTGTGAGCATTAACTAAATAATAAAACCAGCAATAATTTTGATAAAATTCTGACATATCCTTTTCCTGACTGACAGGATAAAATCACTACTGAGAGTCTTCTTGTTCTGTCACTAATTTAAGTCAGTAATCACACAAGTTTTACTCAAGCAGTGTTTGTGACTAAGCTGATTCTTCTGTTACTGCTGTAGAACTGCTTTTCATTAATAAATTTACAGCCCACTGTAAGACAACTCTCAATTATTACATCATATACAAAGAACATATTTGAGAGCTTTTATCACAGGAATCGTAAAAGGTATTTTATCTACATTCAGGCTTGAACAAAACCAACTACTCCACGGTAATAATGGGCTTTAAAACACAGAAGTAACCTAATTTATTAGAACTACATGAAAAGCATTTTGTGTTTGTTTTGTTTGCATTGCTTTACTATTTCAAATCAAGTAGCCCACTTTTATACAATCCACATAGGTTTTACCCCAAAATGTGCAAAATTCTTCTAACTCTCCTTGAGGTTGTCAAGAACACTTCCTCTCCTTTCCAGTACTGAAAAACACTGGTTAACTGAAGAGGCTGAAGGCAAACACAGGAACACCAGACCTTGCCAGTTATTCTTATTAACTGCAAGGACTACAGGAACTTCCAAGTATTAGAAACAGAAAACGGAACAGTGTTGTTCTAGTCTAAAATTAAATAACTATAGGGTGGTTCATCATTGTGGATGTAGAGGTAAGAAAGTCTGACTACAATGAATTTATGAAAGCCACTTTCTGTCCTATATAAGAGTATTTTATGGAATACCTACAATAAAAACTAAAAGCCATCAAGATCAGGCAGAACAGCCAAGACGACAATAATTACCTTCATATTAGGAACATGAACAACATCCCCATACTGGTCTTTTGTTTGTACTGTAATAACAGTTGGCCAGCCACATCGGATATCATCCTTATTCAAAATCAATGATGTTTTTTGAGGATCAGCATATGAATCAGGCTGCAGCCACCTACAGTAAAGAAAACCAACATTAAAATCTCTTACAGCCTCCAAAACAAATGTGTTCAAATCTGTACAAATGTGACTAAGAGCCTAGAGCTAAGAGACACAGAGCATCTGAATGCCTACATGGTTTTAACTTATGTATTATTGGAAACAATACAGCCAAAATAGTTTTATTTAACTAATACTTCAAATAATTATGACAGTTCTACAGCCAGTTAAAAGGACAAGCAACAGTGCAGTTTTACCTTGCAAGTCGTCCACCACTTGATCCTGGTACACAAGCAATGAAATCTTCCAGAAACGACTGCTCGTTGCTTTGTACCTGCAGTGGAAGACTTCCTTCGAGAGCTTCCAAAATGGTTGGTGAGTGAGAGAGTGCCAAGCCTTTCCCAAGAATGCCTGAGTGAGATTTGCACACCTTTTTTTTTTTTGGGGAGAGGTTGGGGATGAAAAGAGAAATGTAGAACAGCCTTCAGTAACATGTTGACATTTTCCCATAATGTAACACAATTTGTACAAACATTTAGGGCATTTTAAACCATTCAAGAAGAATAAACCTTACCCTGATAAAAGTTTTTTAAAAAGCCATCTCAGTCTATTAAACAATAATTTATGCCAAAAGAGGTTAAATGCCCTTTAGTTGAGGGAGATTCAGCATTGGTTCCCATTGCACTCAACAAAAGGCCATTAGCAAACTAGAACAACTGAAATCTTTATTTGGGACTTGATGAATATCACTGCTCAGTTAAAAAAGTGGTTTTATTTCTCTAATTACAATGACACGTAAAGCACTGATTTCGGTAACATTTAAAACTTGCCAATCACTGCAATTTCAGCCAAACAGATTTTGAAATACTTAGTCATCTAATATTCTGTATGACATTGTATGCATTTTGTTCCAAGCAGATTCATTATAAAAAATTATTTAATGCAAATACTAAAATTCTATATGATTTTCTTAAACTGTTACATAATAAGCTGGATTCCATTCTACTCTAAAAACCTTACAAATTATTTTCTTCTGGAGCAGTCCGAAAGTTTAGATGCAATTATGTGCTTAAATACATTGCAATAGATAAAAAGCTGCAGCAAACCTGTAAGGCAGCCTCTTCGAGTATCTCAAGATCTTCTTCAAACTCACTACCTGCTGGAAAAATGTAACAGTTATATGGGCAATTATCTACACATTACGGAATATGAGATTCAATCCTGTTTTGTGAAACCCTTTATATTGCAAGTTTCAAGTTTGCATAATGATGTGTCATACTGTTCAATCAGCAGCTGAACTATTAATATTTTCAAATAAAATAGTAAACACACATTGTGTAGTTTAGTGAACACACAAGATAACAAAAATTTGGTGCTTATCTTTTTTATCTCCAAGACAGTATGTATGGCAAGTCTTTGGATCTGACTAGATGCTTTCAGAAAGATTTTGAAAGGTCAATATAGTTTCTGGGAAGCAGCATCTCTAAGTATGCAACAGCTGCTCACTTTTAAGAGTTTATCTTTGTAAAATTATTTGAAAACCTGATAATCTCTGCAGAATTTTATAAATTATGATTCCTCCTAAAACACAAAGCTTAAATACATACTATTACACAGTATTTCTCACAAATACAACTCAAAAGTCTGAATCCAGGGTGACCAGAATTGCCAAACACAGTCTTTTAACGGAAGAGTGAAACCCATATTTCTACTCTTTTAAAAACATGTCAGGCAATTCTACTAGTGAGAAAAAAGAGAAATAAGAAAAATCAAGTCCCAAGGAAATTTTTAAAATTCAAAGAAATAAAGACATCTAAAAACTGCCCTCATAAATAAACTACTACCAAATTTGATACAATTAAGAGTGTAATAATGTTAAATACATCAACCAATTTCACACCACTGTTTAAGTCAGATCTTGGTCATAGACTAGATCTCCCTCTTGGGAAGGAGCATCTTAAATTGAAGTCTTTAACTGGCAAGAAGGAAGAACAACCTTTTGAACATGGTAACTTGAACAGTATTTGGGTGTTAACCAGAAGATAGTTTTCCTAATAAGCAAAGAAATCCCCTTCCTTTGGAGCAAAATAGGTTTAACCTTGTTAGGTCCCTCAAAGGTTTTTTCTTCCTAATATTTCTAGAGGAATATTCACACAAATATTTGACTACTTGCACATTGAATACCCACTATAACAATTATTAAAAAGTAAAACTAGAAATTATAATGGTATGAAAAGTCTACTAAAAAGGGCCTCCATGTGTGTAGGCATTACAAGAAAGTCTTCTATATGATTATTGATTCTATAGATACTATTAGTCTATGCAGGTTTTTTTAAGGGGCACTCTTCCACAAGTAAGACGCCAGGGCTCTGCAGATTAGGAATGACAGTGTTAAAGAACCATTTAACTTGCAGCAAAAGGTAGAAGATATATAACTTAGGAAGCAGAAAAAGTAAAAAAGTCTTATATTAAGGCATTTAAATGTTGCTCTAGAAAACCACAGCTTTACCTCTTTTTCTGACACAGTGTTTTTCTGAGACACTAGGCAAAACACTCAAACAAAGCAAAATTAGACACAACTGAACTTCATCACAAAAGGCTGCACAGTAGTTTCCATTTGCAAATACCACCACTGTTGACTGTAATTCACCCGTTTTGTTTACTCAGAGGGTACAGTGGGCTTGTAGAGAAACAGTATACTTATACAGCAAACACTGTAATCTTAACAGCAACATTAACAAACTTGGTTAAAGTTCTTGAGCTGATGTTAGATAAACAGCCAGACAAATCAATTGCCATTACATCAATAATCAGGAAACTCCTTACAGGCAACGCACCTGTCCCTCCTCTCTTGCAGATCATACACAATCACTTTTACATGCATCTGTGACTGCATAGGTAACTTAACTGCATATTTTATTTCAAATTTCTATGGGATAGCATAAAGCCAATCAGTGTGTCACACTTCTTGTCTTAGGCATTTAAATAGAACAAACATAAAAAGCTCCCAAGAGAAAAGTACAAACTATTGTAAAATATGGGAGATTAAGTTACAAGGATTTAAATCTTTTGGTTGTTGTTGCATAGAAGAACAGCAAAACCAAGAGAAGTCCAATAAACTAAGGAGCATGAGGAGTAAGAGATGAGGGCACTATTTAACTGTAGAATTGCCTGCACTTTGGAGAGTAAAATACAGATCTATTAGTTCAATTGAGGTGCCTCCTTACAACATAAAATAAATAATTTCTAAACAATCCAAATACGTAAGCAAAATACTGAATTAAAAATACAAAGTAGGGTTTTTGATTATAACTCCACACTGAGCAGTGCTCTCCTGATCATTAATCCATGCTTCCATTGAAAGAGTATCTGAGCTTCAATTAGTGCTCCTAATTTAAAATGATCAGAGATACCCTATTATTTATTATGAGCCTGTTTTTCCTATATGCTAATGCTATTTAAGAGAAATTATATTACAGTAATTTCACAACCACAAGGTGCACAGGACTATAAGGCGCACTTTTTTTTTGCAGCGAGGAGCATTGTGGCACGCAACAAAGTACCAAATTACTGGCATGTGCTCAATTTGCAAACATTTTTCAAAGATTGGTGTAGCTTTTAAACACAGCCCCAGGTGTCCTCCCCATGCATGGGGCCTCGGCACTCCCACCCACCCCTGGCTGGCGAGGCAGGGCTCGGGGCAGCTGCGGCTCGTGGTTGCCGCGGTTGGGGTGGCCACGGCTCACACCTCAGGGTTGCTGTGGTTCAGGGTGGCTCGGGGTTGCCCTCAGCTCGGGGCCGCCCACTCCCTCCCACCCCGCGCGGCTCCCGCTGGCCGGGGGCTACCTGGTCCCCCCCCACTTCGTGGCTCGCCTCACGGCTCGCACTTCTGGGTAGGCAAATTTTCTTACTTTGTCCATTATATAAGGCGTACCAGACTATAAAATGCACTTCTGGGTTCGGAGGAAAATTTTAGTCAAAAGGGTGCACGTTATAGTCATGAAATCACTGTACTCATAATAGGGTTGCATCATTAGAAGCTTTAATTTCATCTCCATATCCATTAATTTCCACAAGCTCATTTCTCCTTACATTTTAAATTGCAGTTTGGTTACTAGAAACCTTTATTTGCAGCATCTGCTGTAAAAATATGAGGTTTCTTTTCTAATTGTAAAAAAATGCAATAGTAGAAATATTTTTAGTGATAAGGTCTACAGATGTAATGGTCACTCTAAAATAGTAATTTTAAATTTTGTAATTCAATGCTGCAGGTATTTTTTCATTCAGAGAGGTGTGGAGCGTAGGGAGAAAAAACACAGTGAAAGAGAAATACAAAAATGATACCTGCACATTTATGAAGTACCATGAGGAAACTGTGGGACACAGTTCATACAGTCATACACTACCTGTGGATGGGGTGAGTTAATTCAAATTTAAATGACCAGGTTTTCATCTTCTCCATATGCACACAATGGGAAAACAGTATGCAGAAAATACTGAGAACTTTATTGTTTGATTAACTCAGTTGGAAGACTCAATTTTGTATTGCTATCTCTAATTATAAGCAACGATAAGATTTAAATGTACTATTGATTCAGAAAACATGGAAAATGATGAAATAATGAAGTATGCTCTTACCAATAGGAAGCGCTAAATCTTTCTTCATCAAAGCTGCTGCACATGATCCTCCTAAATTTGCCAGTTCTTTCTCCAGCTGAATAATACCCTTCAAATAAAAAAAATTAAAACATACATAGTGTCTCAGAAAATAGGAAAATAAATACATTTTCCTGACTATGTTTTAGCTTAAGAAAAACTGTGCCCCCAGTTTGAAGTTTCTCAGTAATGTATTTCTTGCCATACAGCTACTGCCATGATTTGCTGTGACATAGGACAGTGTACTAAAATGTTTAGAATAAAAAAGTATGTTTGAAAACAATTACTTAAAACTTTTATTTCAATAATAAGACTTAAGGTATTGGCTAGCATGTTTTAGCACTGTGTTCCAAACATGTCAGCAGCTTTGTCTGCAAACGCTTTTAAGAAAAAGAATGACATGAATCCACATGGCTTTTTTGCTTAAGCAAAAATTACTTCTATTCAAACACTGACTAATTAGATAATCTGTAGGAACTATAAACCTGATTCTGCTGAAAGCCAGTGCACCCACCATAGATAATAATTTTATGGTATGTTTTCTAATCTGCAATGTAAAGAAATTCCAAAGAATTTCTGAAAACCTGAAGGCATGATTTAGCTTGAGCAAAATCCAGGAATAAGATGAGGTAAATCTTCTGTAAGCAAGATGCAGACCCTGCCAAGACTGCATGAAGCAACAGGCCCAAAGGCTCCCAGGATAAGGGAAGACTTACTTTTCTTGATTTGTTATAAAACATACTAAGTTGTTTTCAGTAATTTCTTAAAACAAGCCAAAAGAAAGAATTGGGTCAAGGACATGAAGAAATTTGATCTTCCCTTTGGAATAAACAGTGGTGGAAATGACTCATGTCCTTAAAGGCAAAATGAGGCGATCACTGGGTAAAACCTGAGGGAGCCTAAATGCGCACAGCATTTCCAAGGAGTCTGAGAGTTCTGGTGTAAGTGAGCACTGTAAATAATGCATGTATGTCATTCAATTGGCAGTGGCAGTAGAGAGCCCCACACCTTTGGATCTCTGATGTAAGAGTAGGCCAGAATTTTAAGAAATCTTATATCCCACTGACATACAAGACAAAATCATGCTATGTTTTTACAGAGCGTGACAAACCCGCAAAAAGCCATTTCAATAATATCCTCATTAAAGAATTCCAAATGAATAATGTCTTTAACAAAAAAATTTTAGACCTTCTGTAAAATGAATCTAAAAATATTTTGCTAATGTCACTTAGTCATAAGTGGAAATATACGGTTTTTTACCCAAAATTTTTTACCTTCAAATAACTGATTAGGTGCATTTAGTAGGAGATTTAGTAGGTGCAGCAATTAAGCAATTATAACTATCTCACTGTTTCCCTTACCTCATCACTTCCTGGACTAAATTCATATCCAATTGCATAACATTTGAAACCATAAAAACAAGCTTTTTCATCTTTAACATAGTCTGATGCAGTCTCCAGAGAAAAAAGAGCTTCATTCCCTTAAAGAAGCAAAAGGATAAATTAAATAAATAATGTATTTCTCCTCTTTTCATGTGTTTCTTTTACTTAAGTATATATGAAACCCAGCCTTTATAGGTAAAATGTGAATTAAAACCATGGGAAAAACAAGCAGATCAATAATTCAAGCAAGAAACATACTACAGACATAATTAACTTGCAAGCTTGGATAAAGACCCTTCTTTAACTTTGTTTGCCAAGATAATTCTGCAGAAAAATCAAAATTCATTTAATTATCGTAGTGACTCATATTTCCAATAAGTACATCAGTATCTCTGTATTACCTGGCAATACTAACACCATGGTAGGCCATCCTGAAGATCCAGAGAACTTCTTTAGTTCTATCCATGAATTAAGGTTTTCATGAACAGAGGTATGCTTTGGTCCAAATCCCAGGCTCTGTGCAATTCTGACAGGAATTAGTAAACGAAGAACATCCTCTGATTGAGCAGTGCCACACTGAGTATCAAACTCTATTGTTATCCACCTGACACATTCAGGAAAAGTCACCTATAACAAAGCAATAGTTTAATTATGTCCAAGCTTTTGGGGTTCTTGATTTTTTTCCCAATTTCCTTCTTAATTTCCATTTGGCCCTAACTCTAATTTAGTCTACAAAAGTGATTTAATTATGTAATTCTGCACAATTGTTTTGATAAATAAATACAAAATTAATTTATTCTTTGAAATTCATGTCCACCTGAAATACTTTGCACTTCACTCAATTAGAATACTGAATCATAACTTCACATTCTGATTCAGTATTTGCACTGGCACCACTTGTAATTGCTTTTTAAGAATTCTGTACAGGTTCATTACACAAAACAACCACAGACTACTACAAACATAATGAATATCTGTGCAATCCCAGGAAAGTACAGAGCAGCTGAATCTCACTTGTGAACGTGGCCTGCAGTACACCAGCATATAGCTACAGAAATTCAAATGCAGTAACTACTAAACTCAAGGCTTTAAAAATGCTTCATGAACTTTTAGGACAAAAGTAAGCATCACTGCATCAAGATGATCACATGGCAATTACATTTTCTGCAGTGGATGTCTTGCTGTCTCACAGGACAAGCACTGAAATAGTGGAATAATAATTTATGTCCTGTTCAGGCTCTTGATTATAGGTTTGCTACTTCAGGATGTTAATTTGACTAGAATTGACTTCAGGTATTTTTACAAAACATTGTTTAAGCATTGGATAAGAAAGTCTGATATGAGATGATATACTCTATACATAAAGACTTTAAACTTCTACAATCTGTACAGTTAGAGTAAAGAAACTCTGTATGACAGCAGAAAAATCTGAGGCTATGCAAATTTAGGGACCTAGAGTAGATAACTGAATTAGGGAGTTAAAACTTCACTATTTTCCAATGTACTTGATGTAGAGTTTTTGTCCAGAAAGCAATACAGCAATAATATAAGGAACTGTCTTCTATATTAGACAATATTAATTATCATCCACGGCAACAACTTTTCAGATAGCAAATGCTGACTCAAGAAAACTCAAGTGTCAAGCTTTTAAGAAGCAGCATGTGCACTTAGAAATGGTGCTCACCTTATAGTGGGTAACACAGGCAGGTTTATAGGGATGCTCACTTTCTACAACAGCATAGTGATTGGAGGTAGTACAAGCTGAAAGCCCTTGCTCTGGCTGATTTCCAGTGGTGCTGTCTGTGGACTGATTTGGGTTAAAAGCTGGAGGGGCGTATTTCTGATTCAGAACTGCCACAGAAGGAAGTAGCTGTTGTACCAGGCCAAAGACCTCAACAGCAACCTGTAACATAACACCACACGGATTACTACAAAGTATATTGTAACTTCTCATTTCTCTTCAGTGGTTGTTTGAACATTCTCAGAATATCACTAATAAGAATTCATTCAGACATTTTGCAATTCTGCATCTACACAATCCTGACAGAAAAAGCACCAATAATCTCCTCTTGGAGACCAGCCAATGCTGAAACAAGAATCTGTATGTAACTGTCACATCCCTTCTCCAAAATAGCTTGTACTAAAACCTTGAACATTAACAAATAGCAAGCACAAGTTCACAGAAAGTAAATACCATACTAAAATCATAATTCAGTTATACTTTATAACCACATTAATATTGGGGGATTTTTCAAATACTCAACATATTTTAATGCATGAAATCTTAAGCATTGCACTGCTCCCTGTAATCTTCACTACATTTTCTAAGCAGAGGAACACTTTTACAGTGAAACACTTGGTAGTTTCAAATCCCAGTTCCATGAAGAAACAAGGTAACTAAAATCTGACACTTTTCACAACTGTGTCTGCTGGATTTTAAGTCCTCAGTTCCATTTCCTCCCCCTTTAAAAAGAAGTCAGAAAACATCTTAGAGCTCATGAAAAAGCAATAAAAGGCAATAGCGTCTACGGATTACTGACATTTGTAGATCTAATAACACATTTCAAGTGTCCCAGACCAGGCACATGTAAGAAATGCCAAGGCACTGGAAAAAAAAGTTTTTATTTATAGGTGACAATTTTAAAACTCTAAATTTGACAGAAATAACCTTAGTTTTTTGTTCTATAAATTTTATTTTAGAAGTAAAGAGCAAAAGTATTTGCTTATTAAATTATTTCATCCCACCAAAGTTCATCAATGAGTTGCAAATGACATTCTTCTCATTCACTATCTTTTCCTACTACTAAAAGCTGTCATATTTCTCTGCTTCCTTAAGGTATGCTTTCAATTGGAGTCAAAAAAAGGGTCATTACATGCTTTTAAAACCCCTGACTTAAGGAAAATTCATGAGTCATGTTATCAAATATAAATCACTAATTCACAAGATAGTAAGAAATCAAGATGCTCAGATTTTCAGAGTAAACCTTTTTCTCGTATAAGATTCATGCATTTCTTCAGTAATTTGTGCTGAGGAGCATACCTTGGGAATAGCTGCTGCTACTGGTCCTATGTACGCTATGATGAGGGGAAGCAGCATTGAAAACAGACTGGAAGAGCTGAGTACTTCTGGAATGTCTTCAGCTAAATAAAGATAATCAGAACAGAGGTATTATAAATACACATGCTATGGTTCAAAGCACATCTTCTCTTCTGGTTTGCCCCTTGTGCGTTAAACTTTATTTCCTAGACTATTTTTACTTCAAATTGTTTTCATTATTTAGACACTGTTGAATTCTCAGTCAGCCAAGTCCACCCAAGTTAAATATGTCATTATATACAGATGTCTGTTGAAAAATGTCCTTCTCTTAGAGAATTATTATTCTTTGCCATTTTGTGAAGTTGCATTCATATTTCCTACAGGACAAAAGTTAGCATGACAGTCCTCCCAGCTCTTCAAAATTACTTTTATAGCAGTATGTAATAGTCTGGACATTTTGGTAACAATGGTTGATATCTACATTTCTAAAAAAGGGATGTTTAAATGCTTATAATATTAATTACATTAACCAGTCCTACTTATTATAACCTTTCACACTCGTGAAATTTGCAATGAACCCATCATGGAACATCTTTTGGAAATAAGGAATCTTACCAACTTTAATATGATACTAAATGATGCTAAATTGATGAGCAAATTTACACAAAGTATCTATGATATCACAAGCATAACTCAATGACATAAAAATTACTCACAATTTGATACCTACAGGAATGGAACTTCAGAAAAATATTCTTTGGAAAGCAAAAGAGAAACATCATAGCTTTTGTATTCAGGTGATATTCGACTATTATGGTTTGCTAAGCAAAGTCAAAAGTTTTAAAAAGTAAAGTAAATTTTCTCAAGCCTTACCATCTACAGCAAGAGCTCTGTGCAACAAGTCTTTGGCTGCTCGTACAACAGCACTCACAACAGAAAGAGCCCTGCTACAGTTTTTGTCTTCTTCATTAGCTTTGTTCAACAGCTGTGACTGCAGATCTCCATCATACTCACTCCTGGATAGTGGATTAAGTTAAAGTAAGTTCACAAATACAAAATTACATTTAAAAAACCCCAAACTGACTAATTTTTGGCATAGAATAAGCAAAAATAAAACAAAACAAAAAAAACCCAACCCATAAAGCAATAAAAAAACCCCAAAGAAACCACAGAGGCTATTATGGAGGAAATGTCTTGCTGTTAGTCATTTGCAGGAACTTTATTTGGCAAAATGTATAAGAATAATTTCAGAAAAATGCTTTATATCTCAAGATGCCTTTTAAACCACAGAAATATATTAATTGCTAAGGTCTTCCAAACCCAGTTGCCTATCCTGGTAAAAACAAAGCAATGTTAAATGCTTCACAGAACCAAATAAAACTTTCCTAATGGATATTTCTGCATTTTCATAAGAGACAAAGATTCTCCCTTCTTATTTCAGAGACTGATTATGGCTTTGAAATACAATCTTGGACTTACCCTGAACAAATAGTTTTTTCTTTTAAATCCACTCTGTATGTCAAATTAGGCTCTCCTAAACAGTATTATGCATTAAACTATTTCAGTAAGGTTCAATTTGCTTTTTCAACACTATCAAATTGCAATTACAAAATAATTCAAGCCTTCAATATGATAGTGATTAAATCTACCATTCTCTTTTGTATATCTTATATTTGTCCAGTAGTGTTCTGAGAACTAGCACCTCAGAATGTTGAGAAATTTTACATTCAGTAGTTCAGTGAACACAGATCTCTCTCCTTCTCTGTGATTTGAATCAATCACTTACAAAAAGACTGTTGCTTCAAACTGTCCTAGAATTGTAGCTTTGCTATCAGGATCAAGCCCTTTTCATCTGAATTTCTGGCCATTGATGGTAGGTGCATTTCAATTGAGTACTTTTCCAACAAATCCCTCCAAAACTTTTCTGCCCTTACCAGAAAGTGTGTTAACTTCTCTATGTGGCCTTTCTTAGCATATGTCTAAGAAACAATTCTATTGATATCTGAGTATCCTCCAAAAAAATGGAGTGTGACTTTTACAGGCTGTTCTATAACAGTTGACTGAACACTCGTTTCTTTGCTGTAGGCAAATCAAAACTTCAAATCACTATTAAACAGTGAGTCCTCAAACTAAGTCCATAACCACAGTCATACATCAGAGAGCATTAAATTTATCTTGTCCATGCAAACTACAAAAGACGTGATTACAGCACAGCAGCTGCAATTTTTCTCAACACAATTTATTCTGTAACAGCCAACTTGTACTACTAGTCTTTTAAAAGCTTCTTTATCAGTTGAAACAAAAACTCAGACTGTTTTGATCTGAAGACAGGACTTTGGTGTGGAGTTTTTTCATATGTTAATTTATCATTGTTAGAATGCCTTGAAGTTTCCATTACTGAAATTATTTCCTTTGCTTTTCTGAAATCAAAGAAATTGATATTTGTCTTTAATTTTCTCTTTTGCCTGTGTAAGAGCAGACAAGCTAGGAGCAAAAATAAACACTTTCTATGCCTTCCATCCTTCTTACATAATGATACTTTCCAATTACGATACTTTTAATAATAAAGTCCAAGATTCCAGGAGACAATCAATTAAATCATCATGTTCTGCACCACTGCAATTCCATTATTTAATAAGAAATTACTGTTTTTACTGACAAGCTGGATCTTTGAGCACAATCTCATGTTTTAAGGTTGTTTAGCGCTATCTTATATCTTCAAATATACTATTACTATAATTTTGCAGGTCACTTTATTTCTTCATATTTTGCTTTCTTTAAAACCTTAAGAGCAATATGTTCATGTGATTGTTAGTCTAAAATACATCAGTTGGTGTAGTATAACTTTTTCATATATACTACATCTTTAATTATGTAGGTACTTCTCACACAATCAAAGTAAATTATTATTCATTGATCCATTTATTCCTTCCATATTCTGTTGAATAGCCTTGTACTGCCAGTTTGAAAATTGTGTCTTTGTACAAATCAGGGTAAGTACCTTAGACACAAAACCAAAGCTTTCTGCAAAAACATTACTACAAATGAATTCCTACCACTATCCTGAAAGGCTGAAGTAAAGCTCCCCTGCAGGACAGTCAGATGCTTCATCTGATTTTCTTCAGGCAATTGCAATTTCTCTTTTTATACCTTTCAACTCTAAGTAAGAAAGGAGACAGTTCCTATATAAATAGACCTTGCTCCACTATCTGATGCAATTGTTTTCAGAAACTGAAGAACTGAATAAATTGGAGAGGTAAATATGCCAGTGAATAATCTCTCAGATATCTCTTATGGTAGTGAAAATCAGAAATTGAAATAGTGGATCTGACAAGTTCCCCATACTTAGAGCTTTAAAGTAATAAACAATGGAACTTGTAAGAAGTCAACCATCACAATATTTGAGAACCTAAACCAAGACTGGAAGAGGCATCACAAACACACTCAGGATGCATTTATTTCTATCACTTCTTAAAAACAGATGTGGTATAATAGCACTGTCATGGTTGCATTCACTTTTCTTAGAAATTAATCGTTACAACACACAAACCTGTAATAAAGAATCTGCGGGATTTGTCCTCGTGTCTGGTTGGTGCCATTACTGCTCAGACTGCATGTACTAAATGTAAAGGTTACACCATCTGGACACTGAACTGTGGTCATTCCACCGTCTCCATTGGCAGTCCGGCTTCCATAATTCCTCAAACGAACTGCGTATTTCACATTTTCCTTAGAAAGGACAGCAAAAATAGGTTGCAGTATAAAACAAGTATCTAATGACTTCATGGTATATGAAAGTTATTATTTTACATTAATACTGGAGAGTCTGAAAAGTCCTTCAAAGCACTCTACAAATGAAATTGAACAAAAAAAGCCCCAGCATTTAACAAAAATCAGAGATGTTCCATGTTCCCAAACTATGGGCCATAACTTAAGTTACTGCCAATTACTTGAATAAGCAGATATCCAAGAAAATTAACTATCAAGTTGATCAGCACTTTCAAAAATACTCTAAAATTACTAAGCAACTACAATTTATCTTATGCAATTATAAAAACTGGGATTTAATTTCTTCTAGCTGACAAGATTTGGAATTTTTAATTTATAGGTTGAGACTTTATGAAGCATACATGTCAAGATCAACTTGTGAATGGGCACCCAAAAACCCAAACCATTTACACTGATCATTTCAATTTTGTTATCTAAAGAAGTTGTATGAAACATACAGATGTGCTTTTATTTTATTTACCTTCAGTGGCACAACTTTGTCAAGTCTGATTTCAGCTATGTCACTAGGAGAATCATCTGTGGTGTAAGTTCCTTTAACCAATTCTAAAGAGGTCCATCTATGTGAATGAGTTGCATCTCCAGAATGATCACTCTGATTCAAAGAAACAAAGTAATTTCAATATATTTATAATGCAAATATATGACACACACAATTGTGCAACTGACGTTTCATTGCATAAATTTTTACACATGGCATTACAAACAAAAAGATGAAAAACCTACTTGGAGTCAACAGTAAAGTCTTTCCCCTAAAGAGGAAATTACTGAGTAGAGAAGTTTATTTCCCATAGTAACCTATGCTTGTCCTTTGGAATCATCAGTTACAGTAAAGAACTATGTGCAAAAGAAAGTTTTGCTTCATTAGAAGAACCCACAATTCAGTTTTATGCTGCTTCTAAGAGAGTACAACAACAGCACACGAAACAGCTGTACAGCCTGATCACGCTGGTAGGCCATTACCCTTTTCTGCAATATTTGGTTTTAACCTCATTTCTTATTTTCATTCATGTCACAGAGAGGTAAATTTACTTTTAGCTCCAGAAAGTGAAAAGCCCCGATAGTTCAAATATTACTTATAATAAAGAAAACAGCAAAGATAAAGACCCTCCTAGATATGGTATGAAGCTTGTGGTAACTCAAAAATCTTCCACCACAAGCAAAAACCCCTACCACCAGTGCACTGTTTTACTGGCAGCCTAGACTGAATATGAAAATATCACATTGTTAAACATACTCTAAAAAAACCTAAGGTTACTTCTGTTCAAATTGTTTACACAAATGTAGTACTTACATCATCGACTAATACCTCCAACTCATACTCATGAATTCCTCCTCCACCATAAACAGAAAATCCTACTACAACTACACCAGGTTTGTCAACAGAGAAACATATTGCATCAGGGGATCCATTCCCAGTATTCCAGCTTCTTCCCTGACTTGTTTTAGTGAATCGATTTGGAGTGGATTTGACAGAATGGAGAGAATTCAGTCCATCAACCTGTGGAAAGTTAAATACAGTTATCAGAAAATATTAACTGCTAAATGTTAGGCAACTTTAATAAAGTGAAGTAAATTAAATTAGGGGATTTTTCAACTGGGTAAATTTTAAAAGTCAACTCATAAACCACAGAAGATGCCACTACTTTGACTTCTAGTTAATACTGACTAAAGAAAAAAGAAACTATTTCTGATAATTAGAAGGAAAAATTAGGAATCCAACTTGTTTTTTTAAAGTATTTAAATATATATTTTATACTATGAATTAGCAAAAAATACAGATTAGCTGTACTAAAAAAAAAAGGTTAGGTATTTCTGCCTTAGATACATTCAAGATAAAGAGAGGGCAGAAACAGATGCTACATAATGGTAAAAACACCCTGAATTAATATGTTACGAAAGAGTGATGCTTTCTGTGAGAAAAGCCTGTTGATGGCACAGAGACAGTGACATGCCTTTAACGAAGTCAAATACCTTTCTGTCACTTTACGAAGTTATAGACTCCTGAAAGGATTGTATATGTACACAAATATGCAGGCAAAAAGTAAAGTATTCAAAAATTCACCATTTTAAACAATCTGCAATATTCTGCAGCCCTAATGAAGTAGCTGATTATCAACAGTACTTCGCTAATACATTGAATATATGCTTTTAAATTTATGCAAAACATCTGCACTATTCAAAACAGAGAATTCCAGAATCTCTGAAAGATGTGCACATCTCTAAAACACTCATCCATTATAATAGTCATAATATGCTTGTCCTGAAGGATGACTAAAAATTATTTTAAAGCAGCTTTACCTCAGATCCTAATGCTGATGCTGTAAGCTCACTGACAATACTAGCAAGCAACCCACAGGTATTAGAAACCAGATGTGAAGAGAAAAGTTCATTTTCTCTTCTCAGACTGTTTCGTACTGGCAAAACAACAATGACCAACATCTTTTCCAGCACTTCCCGAAAGCTTGTCATCCCTGAAACATTTTCTTCACTCTGCAGTATGAGCAAAAACAATGATAAATGACATGGTTATTAAAAAAAAAAAACAAAACGCAAGCTTGCCCATATTTTAAGTATCAGGCAATTGAAATATCTGTGACTTCATAAAGATAAGCAATGTCTACAAGGTGGGAAAAAAAATTAAAATTCTCAAAGCTATTACAGTATGTATTCCTTTGTCAAAAGAATTGATTTATGTCCCTAATTTCCTGAATGAGGTGGTGACAAGTCTTTTATTGCATTGGAAAGATGCCATATACAGGTGTCCTTTCCAGGTCCTTTATCTACTATACAGCCATAAAACTGAGAGCTTTAAAAGCATACATAAAAGCAAAAACACAGTAGATATATAGCTACCTTTGAAACTGTTAACATAATTTTCTTCTGCAGTGTCTAAAAAAGAAATTTGGAAGCTTTATTGTTTTGGTGTTAGCAAAAAGAATAACCTATGCAAAGAGGTAAGACAAAACTAGTGGAGGGATGATTATAAACACAGTTGCTCTTTACTGAATGGAGACTACGAAACAAATCTAAGCTTAGGCATCTATTGTGTCTTCTGCCTAGCAGTGACATCCACTGTTTCTTCTAACAGTTATCCATGCTGAAAATCATTTCTGGTAAGAAAAATAAAGTTAGCTCTACTCATGAAAATCCAAGGTTTATCTCTCACCCCTTTGTCTCCCAAGAAAACATCCAAGTAGTGAACAAATATGCAAGTCAACCAGGCGAAGCAAACCTGTACAGAACACTTTTCCATCTTTTACAGTCAGGAAGCTGCTGCATCCAAGACAAATATTATATTTACATTCAATAATCTGGTATTTTTTTCCTTCATTAATTTGTACAGGTGCTTTCCAAGTCCATGAAAGCTTTTAGCACAATAATGGCCTACAGGAGTATGTTTCCCAGCTTAATTGTGTATTTTATGAAGAGCAGAAAACTTCTGACCGTACTTTTTGCTCTAAACTTCTGGTAATGGTAGACACCACAAATATCCTTTATTTACTTTTCTCATATAATTCATAATTTTATATTATCTTATCCCTGCTCTCTTCCAAACTGAACAACAGTGTTTAGTAGTCCCATCTGATTATTCTCTTTACCCTTCTCATTCCTGTAAATCAATTCTAAAATAACAGAACTGCAACAATACAGCATTAAAGAGTCCTTATTAGGAAACTGTTTAATGATCTTTGCTAGAACAGAAATGGGATTCCTTTATTGATGCCTTTAAAAACTCCAGTTTGGGACATGAATTTTTATTACTAAGGTTGTGTTGACTCTTCCTCAAAACACCAAATCTATTTACCTGCTCTTCCTTGTGATCACATGAAAGAGCTAAAAAATCGTTGCAGAAAACACTATGCAACAGAATACTACCCCAAAGGATATTCCTTCCAATTTATTATTACATGATGAGAACCATTCTGCTTAGACATTCTCCAAAGAAGGAACAGTTGGAATATTTCAGATAAAAAGTTGAAAATTGTAAAAAATATTAAGTTTCTGAACTAAGCCTTTTAGAAAGAAAACACTTAGGTGAATTCATGTACATCTTTATCAAGCAAAAACTTGCAGCTTTTTGTTGATAAGTAAAATAAATCATTAAATTTTTAGAATACATCCTAACCTGACTCAGCTTTTCCATGTGTGCAACCAGGAGAGGAAAGCGATGGGCCAGAGCAGAGTCGTTCTCAGTGCTGACTTGTTTGACCATGGAGCGCAGCAAGGCCTCTCCGTCGTAGGCAATGGGAAAGATGGAGGTCAGCTTCACTGACGTGTGGCACAGAGCAGACATGACAGCAGCAAGGAGCCGGCTACTGGAGGTCTTGAAGTTTGCTTCCTGGATATCCTTAGGACATAAAAAGAAATTAACAGAATGGCACCACTGCACTGAAACAACAGAAACACTATTTTTGAAAGGAACATTCCAACTTTATTGTAATTAATAAAAATAATTTAGAGAAAGCTTTCCTATAAATTTTACATTGCCTTCTCTCATAAGCTTGAATTTAGATCTTCAAAACTGGAGTAATTAAAATAAATCGGTTGGCATATTTTAAAATAACAAACTCGTCTAATATTACTTTTGAAATGATGGTATCCTTTGAAGTCAAGGAAGTTTTTCTTATAATTAACAATTTTAATTAAACAACGTAATTAGAGTAATACATTAAAGAACAGATTCTTCCTTGAAACTATATATGCTAAATGAATTTTAATGCAAAGCAGTAAGCTGTTTTCATCTCAACACAAGCAATGAAAGCAACCAACTACACTGTTTGATGTGGGATGCTCATTCACAGTAGGCAAAAGAAGAAAGTTGTTGATTATAAAATAGTATTTCCAGCTGCTTCTCATGTACTTGGCTGGATCAGAGCACTGTTGTAATGCTTAATAATGAGGAATTACTCAAGTATTAGTGATAAAAAAATACCACATGGATGCTCTTAGGCAACATGCAGCAAGAGCAAGCTCATGTAAGGCATGGCCTCAACACTGAAAAAGCAGGTGCTGACAGTTAGCAGCCCCACAAATATTTGTCACTGTCCCACAGAAAATCTTAAAAGCTAAAGAAAATGAAGTTCCTAGGCTCTTACTGAATTACATTAAGAGAACACCCCAAACAAAACCAGAAACAAATCCAATACCCAGTCATTGAAAAAAAAAATCCAAAACACAAAAGAACTCAAGTTGCATATCAGGATAAATGCAAAAAATTAGTAACAGTTTTAAGTATTACTGTGCTTCAATTTGAGCAAAAGGGCATGCTAAGCTGTAATATTTACTTGTGCCATTTTACTGTACCTGGTCCAAACAGTTCAGCAAGTCACAAAGACATGCCCACTGGAGAGCTGGTGTTGGATAGAATGAATGGAAGCAAGCTGTGAATGTATTATGGCATTCCTGAAGAACAGCTTCTAACAGACTGAGAGGCTGACTGAGATATCCTTGTGGATCATTGTCCAACTTCACCATGCAATGGTCAACTCCTTCAGATAAAATTTTTCTCAGTAAGGTCCTAGTTTTTCCAATGCAATCTGCTAGTTTGCTGGTTTCTTCTACAACTGCCTTAGCTGTAGCTAGAAGAGTACACAAACAGAATTATTAAATGTACAATAAGGAAACATTTTAATGTTTAAATGCACATTTTACATGCAAATAGAAAAACTGGGAATTTAACATTTTTGAATCATTATTCATAGAAGTGAATTCCAAAAGTACAACAGTGAAAGGATGTTAAACTCTAGCAAAGAAACCTGAGTATTAAAAACTCCCACTTTTCTGATCTTTTATACTATATACTGCATTTTAATGAGCATTGTTAAAGTACAGACATGAAAAACACGTATAATCTTTCAAATCCACACTGTGCTCACCACCACAGCAAACACTATGTTCAGAAATGGGAAAAAAGAAGACAAATAATCTAAAAACAACTCAACTGACAAGTCAAACAGGAAATTAACTTTAAAATACACTGGTTACAGTGTAAACATGTGGTACTAGGATACTTAGTTATGCAGACAATTGAAAATTTCCGGTTCCTGACAGAAAGTCTTTTAATTGCTCCAATAAAACCATCTGTGAGAGCAAATCTATTTTGCATCATATCCTACATGAACGCTTAGATCAAACCATAAATGTCCTGCAGATTATTTGCTAATAAATAAAGTGAACTGAGAGGAATACCTGATATTGGATATATTTCACAGGTGTAGACCCTCAGCAATCTCAGGCAGCAAGTGCCCACAAAGCGCAACCTTTCTAAATCCAGGAGAGTAGCAGTGTATTGGAAACCCTTCAGCCCACGAAGTTCTTCAACTCCCAACACCAGTGTTGTCCAACTCCAGTGAAGAATGCTCAGTAAAGATTCAAAGCACTCCTATTTCCAGGTATGAAGAATACCAAAGACAGATTTAGCATTAAAAAACAAGAAATGACCATTCTGCATCAGTATCAGAGAAAAGGTAAATAGAATCTATATATATGTTTATTATGAAAACATGTTTATGTCTATACACATCTACCATGCCACACACAAATCCTAATTTGCTTGAGAATAAACAAAAAACCCACTGAGAATGCAGAGGACACACTACTGTAATACCATGATAAAAATCTATCTATAACCTATATTAGAATATTATGTGTGGAAGCCTCTCAGTTATTTAAGAACTAACAAATACATTCACCTGTAATGGAGACTTTTCAATAAACTCTACTTGCTTTATCTAGAGAAGAGTACAACACCGACTTTTGACATAATACATTCTTGTCATAAAGTATTATCAGGGCTTACTTCACTTTGTTTTTCAACAGTTATGATCTGTAGGTTCATTGCCACTATATGACATTTACTACATTTACAATACTTGAAAGCTAAACAGAAGCACATGATAGATCACAAAAAATTTGAGGAGTTGAAAGGTTTTGTTTCTACCATTATTATTGTATGTGGTCAATTTCACAAAGTTGTACCTCAGAAAGCAAAATAGAAGTAGTTGGTGTTGAACACCAAAATGAAATCCTCAGAAAAAGTGAAAAAATATAATACACTACCTGTCACTATACCTAACTTCTGCTTGAGAAAGCAAGCACAAAACCATTATTATTTCCACATCTACATCTTTCAGTTTCCTAACCATGTATGAACTTGCAGGAAACACAGAAGATTGTTGATAGCACTCACCACTGAGACAGTTCTGGCAAAAGATCTCTTTAAAATATGTACGGGTTCACTAGTTTGCTGTTTTCCTTTGGATGCACTGCCATCACTTGTTGGCAACCTGGAAGAACAATTTTAGAACTTACTTGAAATGTCCAGTTTTTACTTAGCAGAGTTTTGGGTTGGGTTTGTGTTTTGTTTTTAACTTTTCGTAGTTTTTACTGGTTTTATTGTTCAAGTGGGTTAAAAAAAAAAGAAAGAGGAAAAAAAGTTTTAATTATTAAAAAAAACCCCGTCAGTTTCAACATAACTTCTTCCAGTTTCCTAATCATTCTAGGCTAGTAACCAAGTATCTTGAATTCTGTTCAACTGGCAGTACTGTGACAACTGAAATTGAGGTTCAGATTTAATTACATGCAACTATTTCAAGTATTTACTGCATTTCCTCAGATGACATCAAGACTAGAAATGTTACTCCTTAAAAGAAGACCGATTTTGTGAAGAGAAAATATATGTGGAGGTTAAAAATACAGACAGCATCTATCACTCCAGCACCTTCCCTTTTGTGCCTCTCATTGATCTGCAGAGGCCTCAAGGCTTGTTTGCCTTTTGGCTACAGCCATCTCTCCCTAGAAATCACCCAAATGATGAATCTGTCATGCCAGGATTTCACATACACAAAAATGAAACCTTCACCTGGAGGGACAGGGCATCTATGGACAGAAAGCTTAATGGCAGAAGTGAGCTGCTCTGTGAAGGAACTTTGAAAAGGACATGCTTAGAAAGGACATAGTAAGAGAACTGGTATGAAAGAATTCTAAGTTTCAGAATCAGTGTGGAGGCCGGGGGTATTATACACACACACAAAATATAAAAATTATGTCATGTATATATCTGAGGAAATCTGTAAAATATGCTATCAACACAGAGAAAGAGTTCCTAATTATTAAAACACTTAGATAACATTTATCATGGCAATGATAAGTTTATGATAACTTATTGTAAAGTACAGTTCACTGTCTTGAAGGCACTAAATTTTCCCCACATCTTTCAGATACTGATTTCCTTTGCTTAATACAATAATATTTTCATTAAATACAGTTGTAATGAGTTTAATATTTCTTCTTAAAAAACGTGTCAGTAAATTGTTCCAGAGGTTTAAGTATTACCTGTATAGTAATTGTGGAATCTGCCCTGCATTCACATCTGTACCATTATTTGATTTCTTGGAACTTTTAAACTGAAATACAACACTGAAAGAGAAATAACCCAGTTATTATTCAAGTCTTATTAGAGCTCTTATTTTCAAATAAAAAATACAGAAAAAAATATACCCATCATCTGTAGTAATAGAGGCTTGTCCATGAGATCCACAATCACTGCTAGGTCCTGACACTCTTGCCCAGGCTACGTACCACCACCCAGCTTGCAGGAGTACTGGCTCATCAAACATCATTGCGTATTTCTCTCTGTGAGATGTAAATTTTGGGAAATGCTAGATGTGAATTATTTCTTATATAAACTTTTAACATATTACACATAATTTATTAATCATAAAAAAAATTGAAAAGTAATGGTATTAAGTTGTACCTATTTACATTCAAAACTCCAAACTTTCTAATCCAAAAAAATTGCAGTAATTAAAAAATATTAATTCAGAAGGACCTACAATTGCTTAAGTCACGCTAGATCTTGAATTGTGAAACAATCATAACAATGTCAAACAGAGTAAGGAGACATTAAGTTAAATTAACACACATCAACCCAATTACACTTAATATATAATACTGCAAGCAAAGTATTAATTATATAATATGATATAATATTGATTCAGAAAATGTTTGTAAATTACAAGAACTTATACATAAATTCTTAGTAATTACAATAATTATTAAAGAAATTAATAGAATTAATAGAATATGTATTTAGGGGATTGATATGTAACATGGTTAATTCTTTCAGGTTTAAATCTATCATTTGAAATTTAAATTACTTTATAACAGGGATTGAAAAAGCAGCTACAACATGGCCAACCCCAACCATATGCACGAAAGAGCTGCAATATTTTGTCATGTGGTCTCAACACAGGAAGATGGGCTTTGTCTTGAATTTATAAAAGAGCAAGAATTTGCTTATTTTTCTTCTTTTATTTTAAATATCATAATGATTTAGGGACATATTTGGTGTTTTACTATTTTCCTACACACTTCAAGTGTTTTACATCACTTGCTATAAAATTCTAATGATGTAGACCATTTCTGTTGATATTTAAAGTGATACAGAAATGTGTACAGGGCAGTAAAAAGAAATATCAAGAAGCAGGTATAAGCAGGTAAGCTAAACACCTTACCTGGCAGCACAATCATATGCTAAGACATCTGTCTCAGCAAGGAGGTCTCCATCTGTCTCATGATCTCCCCCATCTGGACCCAATTCAAACAACTGGCGAAGTAAGAAAAAAGGTAAAATTATGTCTTAGGTGTCAGAAACTTCGTAACACCACTTTTTCTTTTCTGGCATTTTGGAAATTGTATACTACTCTTCCCTTCCCAAAAATAACTAGTACGTAATTAATATAACTGACATGCAAAAACCCATTTGGAAGTCAGGCATTAACTGTTAAGAAGCAGCAACTGATAATGACCTCCCAAGCTTTATGTCCAGATACATTTTTAAGTGGAGATACTCCCTAAATCTTGCGAAAAAGATAGAAGCAGAGCATCTAAAAAAGGCAAAGTTGGGCAGAAGTTGCAGGTTTTCCATCACTAACTGAAATGCACTATATAAACACAAGATATACTCCTCTTCTCTGGAAAGGGATAGCTTGGCAGTTCAGCAGAGACAGTCAATAGTGTTATAAACAGTTGGTGACTGGGATAAAATATGATACCCAAGAGAACTTTGTCTTCTTACTTTAAAAAAATTTCTGTGGTTTGATGAGTTTGAAAAAGGACTGCAGTAGATGTCTATGACTTCTCTTGCAAACACCTATTTAATACACAGCTTATTTCTGGCAGGATTGGCAAATCTTATCTTGGCTATATCTTATCTATATCTTATCTTAGCTTGGCTATAAGCTAATTCTAAACAAATTGAAAATATAATATTAGAGTATTATCACAACATTATTACAGCTGGCATTTAAAAGGCATGACTAATACTAAGTTTCTTGGCTGTACTTAGCCATTTGCAATTCTCAGTCATTATGTTAAACTACAATAAAGTGCAACTACTTATTTTGGCTCTCCTGTTGACTTATGCAAATGTTACTGCTAAGCATGTGTCATCCATTTCCCTAGAGCAAACCTCAATACCTGTTCATCTGAAAAAAGAGGAGGAAAATTCAGTAATTCACTAAATGACAAGTAACAACAATAACATGTTCTGAATATACAAATACAAACATCTAATAGAAATCTCGGATATAACATCTTCTTTTACCAAAATCCATATTAAACATAGGAGCAGAGAACACTTACCCAGAACTAGAACTCAGATACCACACGGTGTGTTTCTGTGAGGTTTATTTATCCAAAGCCAGATTTATTTATTTTAAAATAATCAGTACACATGTTCCACCTGTAATCATGCCTACATCTGGCGCAGAGTTAATTGCATTTGGTGCCATTTTATCTCAGTTGAAAAATCCCAGCCCAGAAGCTGTACAGACAGCAGTCTGAGAAAGACGTGGCAGGGAAACTGGAAAGCAATGGCTCCTGATAAGGACTCTTTTTCTCCTCTTTGAGAACAGCACATGATGCATCACATAGGATGCGATTTTAACCTGAAGCCCACACCAACAATTTTCTGCTGATGGACCTTGGAGCTTTGTGTCAATAGATCATAGAACCATTCAGACCACCAAAATACCTGTCCAAGATATCTCTAAGAAGGCACAGCATTTAGTGAAGGTAAGAACAGGCCAATTAATGAAAAGTAAGGATGGTAATTCTCAGCTCTCTGCTTCATCCACTGTGCCTGCATAATGCTATCCACATACAGTAAAATACTCATCAAGAAATAAAACTAATCATGGTTTTATACAGTATTAATGAAGTTGTCTTTTTGAGACACAGCATTGTATAAAACAAAACAAGAACTCTTACCTTTATTTTAGCAGTGTATTCACCTCTACCACCAAAGAGACCAAGACCACCTAGCAATATATCTGTATCAGCACAGAAACGGATGGCTTCTACTGAGTGGGCTGAATAACCCCAGCCTCCTCCATGACCTGCAGAAAAAAACCCCAACAAAAATATAATTAATCTTAGTTTCTTGTTCTGCAAACTGATCAGCTTGTGCTATAAAATTTTAGTATGTACGCACTTTCAAATCTGTTAACAACACTATAGTCTTCTTTAGAATAAACTTTCATTACTGCTTGAGTCTCCTCTTCTGTATTTGCAACACCCATTTTTAAGTCCTGCATAGCAGCCAAAGTATCAAGGCAACCTAAAAGAAAGAAAAAGCAAAAAGAACCCAAATTGTCTCACTGTTGATTATAATAACTGAAATGGAAATGAATACTAGTTAAGAAAATCATAGCATTTAAATCTAAACCACACATATCCTTCTGTTAGGGGTTAGGTTTCTTTCCTTTTGCTCCTTTTTAACTATAGAATTTTTTCTCATAAGTTGCTAGGATACACTAACAACTGGGTACCTAAGAAAAACAAAAGAAGTGGCCAAGTTCAGGGGAGGAGGGCATCTGGTTGCACTTCTCTTGTCTGGGAATTTCAAACCAAGACAGCTACCAAGCAGCTTAATACTTTTGATTAGGTAAAGGGTCATTGCTGCAAAATCTCAAAGTTTGCTACTGAACATAAATGTCATTTATTATCCAGAAGAACAAACAAATGTGATTAAACCCACTTTGCAACTTTTCCAATGGCAAATAAAATGCCAGAAATAGTTTTTTCCTTTTTACACGTACAGTATTACCCAAAAAGTGTTGAAGTAAGTAGTGAATTATGAGCAGATTTGAAAGTCTTTACAAAAGGTGTTTTGTTTCATATACATAAGTACCTAACACGCCTTACTTTGACACAGACACAAAAAAGCACTGTTCAAGTTGCAAGTTATCACATCTCTAGCAAACACTAAAGTGAGCAGGTCAAGGAACAGATGACTTATCATAACCAGTGGACAAGTGAGTTAACTTCCAGAGCTGTGCTTTGAAGTACTGTGTATGTTGCATTTGGCCAGTTTATATATGAACACAGTGTACTTAAGTTTTGCATTTTCAGACCGCAAAAAAACTACAAAAGGAAGTAATATTTATCTTAGTGACTCATTGTAAAAAACTGCAAAGGTTATATTTTAATTTTATACACTGCATTTACTTTAATATAAAAAGAACTTATGGAAGATCCCTTTTTTCAGGTCCGAGTTCTTTTTTTGGAGATTCCAGGTTAAGAGTACTGACTTTACTTGCAGGCTTTCCAAAAAGATCATCTAGGAAGATCTCTTACTTTATTATGTAGTCATCTAACAACAAGTGTCACCAGAACTCTAAAATCCTCTAATGTCATTAAGATGGTAGAAGATAACTTTTATAATTGGGCTGATGTAGTTAAGAGCAATGGTGAAAGACTGCAAAGCAAAAATTTTAACTGAAAAAAGTCAAGAAGCTTTTAGATTACAATTTGTTTACACATGAAATTATGTTACTTTATTTCATTTAGAGTTCAGAAACTATGAATGTATACCTAGAATATGCAAAGCTGCATGAGATCTGGTGGTTAGAGCTTTGGAACCTGTTGGCAGAGCAAGTTCTGGACTCAAAATACTACACCGGGATTGCATGTCTGGAGCTGATGGAAGCCTGGAATCAGCAACTACTGCATTGTAACTCCACAGTTCCCTGGCATTTGGGCGAAACCTAGAGCAAGAAAAAACCAAAACCTTTCATCTACTGAAAAAATACAAAACTTAACCAGCAATAAAATTTTTAAGGTGTTCATGCAAAATGTAGACCTGCTGGTATAAACTCTTGAAATTGAGCATCAGTATTGCAAATACATGAAAACTTAACTAGCTTAATACTCCAGTAAATGAAAAGACACAAAAATATTATTATACTTTAAGTCAAACAATCATATTATGGGTTTAGAAATTCCAGAAAGTGTTAAGACATTTTTTAAAGCTAATAAATGTTAAAACAGTATTATCTATTAAAAAGTATGAAGTAACTAGTAAAGTACTAGACAGAATTGCAGATGTGCTCAAAAATTTTAAAGATGCCAAGTGAAAGTAAAAGGCTTACCTTCAAACAAGAAAAAAAAAATCTTGTGGAGTCCAACGCATTTTGTTTGGGCTTTTTAAAATGGGTACCATTGCCTCATGAGTTTATAAGGGATTATAAAAAAGGGCAATATAAACAAGGGAATACAAACACTTTTTATAAAATAGATTAACACACAGAAAAAGAAAATTAAATCTTTGAAACCATTATATGAAAGGAAGAAACACTAAGAAGACATAAGTCTATAGGAATGTTCTGAAGAAGCACAAAAGGAACTTTCACTTTGGTACACTTGTAAAAATCGAATTGAGAAAGAAATAGTTATAACTAAAAATATGAAAAGGCACCATATGTATTCAGGATTTTAGCAAGTTAGCAATGTTCAAATTTATACACCTGTGACATTCCACAACCATTTGAATTTCAGCAAGAGAGTAAGTCACAAAGCTTTGAAGAAATGTTTAAGCTGCACGTCATCAGAATGCTGTCTCTATACAAGAAATTGAATCTATAATTTAAATAGGCATGAATTAAAATGTCCAGAAATAATAATATGCCAATTATTTAACTACTAATAAGCGTATTTATTAACATCTCTTCTGCAGATCGTTTTAGTATTTTCTATTGAACAAGAATGGGATACAACATAGAAATTAATCTGCAGTCTCAAAAAATCCACTCTTCAGTTAAGTATTTAAGCTCCAGATTTAGTTCTACAGTCTCCAAAATACTACAAGACAGTAAAAGACCTCAACTCATGTTCACCCAAAATATCTAACATGTGACTTTTTACTTCCTCAGGCTGAATAACCATTTTATTGTCTTCAAGTTGGGTATCATTACCTTGCCTCCCCTGCAACTTGCTCTGTTCCCATGGCCATTAGTAACTGGTTTATTTCACAAATTGAGTCTTCCAGTGGATTTAAATATGCTGAAAATACAGAACTCCAATGGATGTGGATGCTACTCTTATCTCTAATCACCACATAATTTAAATAAGACCTGAACCAGTAAGATTCAAACAATCCTGCAGATGTGCAAAATGCAGAACTACAACAATCCAAGGTACTTCCTATGTCATACAGAAATGTGCCTGGTGAACACATGCTTCAATATTACTTGGCTGTTAAGTTCTTGAATCTCAATTTTGGATGAAGACATCCAAAGTAGGATGCAAGTAGATTTTAAAGACAAGATCCTATGAGACACCATCTTTTCCAGATGAATGCTGACTAGGTGGCTCCCTGCATCACTTCTAACTTGTTTTGTCTTCAAACAATTTAAACATCATCAAGCTCTTGAACTCAGATGGAAGTTCAGATTTCTTTCCAAATCTTAGCTAACATAGCTTTGAAATTGTTATAGAAGAATTAGATGTCATGATTCTGTGTTGGATCAAAGTCTTATTATCTACACTTGCTCAAAGACTACATTCCCAAGAGTGAAATAAATACAACTGGTCTGAATGTCTATACCATCTAAAGAAGCACCTTTATTTTGACCTCCCAAAATGTCAGAACTGAAAAGAACACCATTGCTCCACTCCTTCTCTCGTGGTCTTAGCCACTAATCCCTGACAGAAGAACAACAATTTAGGACACACACATATGGCAGCTGAATATGGCAAGAAAGCGATTCAGTCAAGTGTTAAGTAGATGGAAAAAAGGGAATAAAGAGAGTAAAGAAACAGAACAGATGTGAATCCCCAAAATATTATGAGACTGGAATGAGAATGATGCAAAAAAGAAAATAAATTTTAAAAATGCAAGCAAGACAACATGTTTGTTTTGGGCTTACTTCAACAAACCATCCAAAAAATGTGAAAAATATTTATGGAAGACTAAAAATTGTTTTCCATTTACAGGAAAAATAAGTATAACCAAATCTCCAACCTTGTAAAATATTTTGAAAAGGATTTCTATATTACTATTATAATAGCTATAATCCACACTTGCCTCCAAATAACATCATAGACAGGATCCAGACACACACCAGAACCTTGAAGGTCTTCCTGCTCAGAATCATTGAATGTTTTGCAACTGCCATCTACTTTGTTTATCAGAAGACATTTAAAAGGAGGTGGTTCTGATATTGAAGCTGGTACCAAACCTAGATCAGGGAGCAAAAAGAACAAACAAACGTGAAGACTCCACTCGTTAATGCTTCATGCTTAAAAAATGCCAAATAATACAGTAGGGAAGAACAGATTTATTGGTACAACAAAAAAAAATAGTAGCAAGATATAAATGCAAGTGAAAGTTAGATTTTTGCATTATTATTTTTAATAAAAACCATCTTTCTAAAGAAAGGATCACCATACGCAGTAAAACTAGAAGGTCAAAGTACTTTCATGTTCTCCATCCATGTTTTTGACTTGTTCTATTGTTTACACAACCAAACCAACTTTCTTCTCCAGTACATCTATAAGCATTTAAAATAATATAGAAGAGTTCTTGCCTATTATATGCCTGCTTGCAAATATCTCTGATGTAGCAAGCACATGAGAATTGATGAGAGCTTCATCGATCCGGAGAAAAGTCTGGTCTCCACTCGCTCCAATCCATGTAGCTTTGCGCCCATATTTGGAGCCTATGTTAGGCATAGGTGCTGGTTTTGCATTCCAGTAGGGCATATCCAGAATTGGTCTGCCAAGCTGACCTTTCTGTAGAAAGAATGCAAGAATCAGTAAATGACTGTCTCAGAGATGAATAAATTACTTCAGTAGTTCTATCACACAAAATTGGTTAGCTGGAAGAAAATTTACCACAAAACTACCTTCAAAATGCAATGGCTGCTCCAAGAGAAGCGTTATGTATTTAACTACCAGGAATGAGTTATTGACAGATACACTCCTCCCTTTTCAGTTAGGTTTTTGAGTAAGGCTTTTGTTAAATGTAACTCTCACTCTCCATGATAGATAACCCTCGTCTACATCTTCAGAATCACATATAAAAGTATTATTTTCTTACAATGTTCAATTTCTGATTACAGTAATTTCACGACCACAAGGCGCACTGGACTATAAGGCGAACCTCCGGGAGTTGGCAACATTTTGCAACTTTTTAGATCATATAAGGCGCACTGGACTATAAGGTGCACCATTTTTTTGCAGCAAGGATCCCCCTCCCCGGCACCCCCCGCGTGGCTGCTGACTGAGGCTCCGCCTCCACCCCATTGCTGCGGCCCCGCAGGTCTCCGGGCTCGCCTGCACCCAGCAGCTGCTGCGCCACGGGGCCACTCCCCGCTCACAGCCTGGCACAGCCCTGCGGGGCCACTCCCTGCTCACAGCCCAGCACAGCCCCACGGGGCCACTCTCTGCTCACAGCCCAGCACAGCCCTGCTGCTGCTCCCCCTCACACCCTGGCGCTGCTGTGGGGCCACTCCCCCTCGCGGCTCACACTTCCGCGTTGGAAAATTTCACAACTTTGTCCATCATATAAGGCGCACCGGACTATAAGGTGCACTTCCGGGTTCGGGGGAAAATTTTAGTCAAAAGGATGCGCCTTATAGTCATGAAATTACTGTAATATCAGTGCTAAACAAGGAATATATTAATAAGAAAAAAATCTGTATTTAGATAGATTCAGGTATATTCAGATACAGTCCAAGTTCCATTCAATTCTGAACTGATATGTACTAAGTTTTATAGAGCAAATACCTCTTAAAAGTATCTAGAGATTTATTAGCACATCAAACTTGAGTTAAAAAAACATAAAGTGCCTCAGCACTCAACACTTCTGCATGTGTTCATTAACACTTATCTGGAGATCAAGGGCCCTACCTCTATGTACAACTAGTTACTGAAACAACAGTTCTTATACTGCTCTTAAGTATGTAGAAAGAACAGCTGCCAGAAACCTGCTCATGCTCCATCTACCTCCCTCGGGCACAAAAAACATCAATGAAGTTAAAATTATTAGAGAAAAGTGTATATACAGCAAATGTCTTCTGTTCAGCATGTTACTCATCTTTCTTTCTTCATAACAATATAAGTAAACCTAGTGAAGACATCTTCAAGTAACATGCTTTGTTTTGATTTTGTCGTGACTTTATGAAACTTTCAGCAGACTTTCCAGTACATTAAAACCAGACACAAAAATCCAGTGGCCTAAATATGGCCTAAACTTATTTTTCTTTTAGAGAAAGGGGACAAAACTCTCAGTCAACTGACAAGCTTTTATATCCCATTTCTGAGAGTGGACTTGGTTTTCAGTGGCCAGGTTTCAGCACGGGACAACAAAGCTTAAACCTTTACATGTCCATGTCACTTTTGACAGGAACACAGACACCAAAGCTCTTACCTAAAGTTAGAAAACCAACACATAATTACTCGCTTTTAATTCAGGATGTGATATCCTACTTCCAAAATTTCAGTCTTCACTTTAGATTTTTTTTTTTAAAGTTGAAATTTCTCTTCTGTTGTGTTTGGCAGTATGTAGTTTTTAAAGTATGTAAAAATAGTTCAATACCTATGTTCTAGCTTTTTCAAAAAAGACCCCAATAAAAACATTAGAGTGAACATGCAAACAACAAATGACTCTGCAGAGATCGCTATGAGGAGCATCTTCGCAAACACAGGGAGGCACAGAGGGAAGGAAACAATGTTTAAATGCTTGTTTCCTGAATATAAGGATGGATTCCACATGGACTTGGTAAAATATACACCATGTGGATATGAAAGAAGACTACTGGAGTTGTGCTGGGTTATACTGAGCAATAACCCTTCCCCCTCAAGTGTAAGCAGAACTTCTGCAACTCACTGCTGCTTCTATTGAAGAAAACAGGACACTTCTTTCTATTGAATGGAGACAGGTAATAGAATAGACAACAGTTACTTAGAACCAAGCCTGAATTGGTAAGAGTTTGAGAAAACTGGTGCACCTTATGAAATAACACTTTTAAATCACCATCTTCATTAAAATAAAAAAAAACCTCCAAGAATTCCTGGCTCTATGCTTTTCTAACCAGAACAATATTAAAAGCTACATTTTAAAACATAACAGGCACTGAAGACATGTAGAAGTCATGCACAGTTCTCTAAAAGCAAGTATAAGCAGTGTTAAAAGATCTCGGAACAACATATTAACTACTAGCTGATTCCCATAAACAAGTAACATTTCCTTACTGAGAAACTTCCAAATGTGAAAACCTGGCCATCCATTAAGAGAACAGCTGTGTGGTTGCTCCCAGCAGTAACTTGGGTACTAGGACCTGGTAATGCTTGCACCAAAGTGGGACATCCCCTATATAAAAATAAATTAATTCTATATCAATACATGGTAATGCAGCATTTAAAACATACATTAGTATTTTAAGTCTTTTGATCACTGTGAAATATATTCACTAGATTCACAGACTATAGAAAATTAGAGCCAAGAAACATCATACACATTAAACTAACAGAGGTTTGAATGACTGCACCAGATAGATAAGTTTATGCTCTTCTGTTACAGGGAAACAGATCAGGGAACATCTCTTAAACTCATAAATCAGCATACAATAAGAATTATTAATACATAATTCTAGAATTACAGTTGTGTACATACAGTAACATATACATGTGTGTATTTTTATATGAATACAAAATATATTGCAATGACATGTAGAAGTAAAATATGTTCTGAGAACTCTACTTAAGCACTGAAACCCCAGAAGTAATCGAAGCATTGTATGGCTGATACTCTAGTACAGCTACCAGAAGCAATGCTGCTACAGCACTCTCAAGATCACCAGCTAGGGAATTATAAAAGAAATAATGATCTACTCCTCTCCATCAGCTCCTCTCCCATCAAACTCAGACTCAATAAAGAATAGACCTCTCCAAACTATCTTCCAGAGAGATATGAAAATATCTAATTATTTTGTCTCCCAAATATAGACAGACATAAGAAAATAAGCTTTCAATTTCAGTAAAAATGAAGGGAAAAAAATGACAGGGTGTTCAAGATGCAAAGAAAGAAAACTTGAACTGATGACTTGGAACAGAAAGAGCACAAAAGATAAAAAGTATGAGACACTAAAATTTTTATTTCAATCCCAACAAAGAGAACAGAAACCTACAAGACTTTGAATCCCACAATGAATGTCTACCTAGACTTAATATTTCCTGTAGAGTTAGAAAGACTGTGAATTTGAAGAACAAGTTATTCCCATATAGTTTTTTGTTTGGAAGCTGGGCTCCAAGTTATACAGAGGATGACAGCACTATGTGAACTTACTTTCAAACAGAGCCTTTCAAAAGTAGGGCAACCTAAAATAAGAACAGGTTGTTTTATACTAGAATAAAAAAAGGCCAGCTCATAGTTACCTAGTGATTGTTTAGCAGCTGATGTGCCAAAAGATAGTTCCCTTAAAAGTTCTGATTTTGGCTGAATTGCAGGCAAAATAGAAGTCCAGAAAGTATGAGGAAGATGAAGCATCATGTTCAGCAGAAAAAGAATAGATGGGGAAGATGTGAATATATGAAAATGTGGAACAGAGGAATATAGCATGAAGACAGGTTGGTGACCTGACAAAGGATGAACAAAGGTATACAGAGGAAGTATTCTTTGGCGGTAAATGCAGTTTTCAGTGGACGACTAGTGGCGATGGAGGGACTGAAGGGCAGAATAAAATTAAGTAGAGGATATACAACATGACACTCAAATTTTGGCACTTTTCTTGGTCTACAGGCACATGGATTTGAATATCACTATGATTACACAAAGACACAGAGTAAAGTTTATTTAGCAGCACCAATGATGAAATAAAAAAAAACCCCACAAAACTTTACATTTGTTTCTCATTAACTTTAAGGAAGCTCAAAAAAGCACCCAAACATAAATAAAATATAACTAGTAACTAATCCAAAAGTACTTCTGTTAAAAGGAAGTATTTTTATCAAAAGGCTTTTCTTCCTCTCCCTCAAAATTATGACAGCTGCAGGCATGGAACAAATATATTAATCCCCTGGTTTATATAAAAAAAGTAGTGAATATTTCATCTTTCTAATGCTTAAGAACTAAGCTATTATCACCTATTATATTAGAAGTATTTATCTTTCTGTTTTTCCAGTTGAATCTATCTGCAATGTTATACGAATGCTGTGTTTGACAGTCTCTTGGCAACAGCAGAACAAAATCAAATAAGCCCTAATGCAGAGAGATGAAATACATTACCCTCTTAAATAGCTTTTTCATTAAGATCACCTAGCTTTAGAAATGGCCAACTAGTCTATCAGTTCATTTAGAAATGAGCAGAAAAAAAATTTAAGATACTTAACTACATCATAAAATAAACATGAATTGCAAAAAAATAGTTTTCACTTCATAAGAGGAAGAGGGATTTAAAAAAATACAGTAAGCCAGTTTGACTAGTGCACAAGGAATTCAAAATCTGTGATACTATTGAGTATTTCCTTATCCCCCTGAAACTCAACATAGGAAAGCTCAGAATAGACACTGAAGAGTCTGAGAAACTCTGGGCAAAGTTTTAACGACCAAAGTTTCTCCACTGGAATCAAAGAAAACAAGGACTATTCTTCTGGGACAGAGTGGAAAGACACACTGGTGTAAAAGTCACAGAATGTTTGGTCAATCACAGAAGTCCAGCTTGAGCTATAGAGAAAATAGCCTGAGATCCCCTGGGGGAAAGTAACAATTGCTGAATAATTGAGCAGGTGTACAAGCATCAGTAAACTAAGGATCCTGGAGAAGGTCCAGATGCATTCTGGCTGTCCACATGGAAACCCTCTTCCATCCCAAAGGTTATGCATTTCTGAGAGCAATTGTACTCTTTGAAAATTCATCACGCACGACCTGTTCAAACAATCGCTGTCATGGTACTTACACAGCCAACACTGCCTGCCAGGTCCCAAAACATGTCACTTGGGGCAGCTGACCATGGTGCTGTAAACATGGGTCACTGGGAGTTGATACTGTGCAGTGGGTAAGAGGAAATCAGTAGCAGTCTCTCCATTGCAAGCACAGTTGGACAACTTCATTACAGAGAAAACGGAGATTTTTGTATTTCAGAAGTGATGACAATTTAGAGGAAATCTGGTGAAAAGATGTAAACATGACCTGCACTCCATCACTGGAGTAAAACAGTCAGAAAATATACCTAGAAACATGGTCCTAACAGGATGATGGAACACTTTTTTTCCCTCTGGAGTTATTAATAGAATATAGTCTCTATTTCTTATCTTCAGGTGGAACATAGCTGACCATCTATGGAAGGTCTGATCAGTTTTGGTTCATGTTACTGCTGAACCTTTGGAAGTAAAATGCTATGAAGACCTTATCACTGCAGTCATTCCATTTCTGGAGCTTGACTGCCAGGTCATGTACTTGCTACCGGAATCTGAAATTGAGAGTTTAAAAAAAAAAAAAAAAGCAGACAAATTTTGAACAGTAACAGAATGATCCTGGAGTTTTAACTTCCAGCTTCTTGAGCATCAGTAACAAACAGGCCTTTGCTTACCTGAGCACAATAATGCTATTTTTCACCAAGACTAGATACTGCAAAAGCATTCCTTGCTTCCACTGAGTTTCTATTCACCAGCATCTAATTTGAGGAGAATATAGCTACAAACTGATAAATCTTTCATACAGTGAATAGCTCATCAACATCTGCCACTGTGGATGTTACACCAAAAAGCCTACACTGGCTAATTTAATGGTTCCAGCTTACTGACAGGGCATGTAATCGACCTCATTCCTATGAAAGTAGAGGACGAATTTGCGATGTTTACAGTATTTTAATACAGGAGACCAGAATCTATTTAATTAAGGAAAAAGACACGCCTGAACAGGTGTTCAAATTCAAAATACTTGAACACTCTCAAGACTTTTAAAAATGAAGTCTAACTACTAAATCTTTACACTGCGAGACAAAAGTCTCTGAAAGGATGCCTAAATATTACTTTTTTCCCCCTCCTCTCTCTCTTCTCTCTCTCTCTCCCAGAAATATAGTAGAGTATTAGTTCCTGGATTCAGAAGATGATGCTCTTCCTGAGGTCAATACAGGCAATGTGACACACTGCATGACTGACATACCACTGACCTGGCAGGAGCTGGCCATCTGAGCACCACTGCATCCCAACTGAGGTGGAACTCTGCATAAGGATTCCCTGTTTCCTTCTCTGAATCCCTTACTGTGAGGGCAGAGGAGAGATCTCTACTTAAAGCTGGAAAAAGAAGTACATCAATGAAGAAATTATAATTTGAATGATGGTGCTAGATAGCAATATAGTACTACAGCCAGTTCTCATGCATAGAACATACTCCAAATTTCTTCAAGGGCTTTTTCAGACACTTTCTAGGGTCTGATGCAGAAGATACAAAGGTCTGTGCCAAGTCACTTCCACCTCCTCAGCTTCTACCTCTGGTCAAGCACTATCCTTCAGCACAAGATTTTTCATATTCTCCTTTAGGATCTCACTTGCAATTACTATTGGTCTTCATCCAGTTTCTATCTAAATAAGCAACAGATGTAGGGTTTACCACCTGAAATACTGACAAACACAGCAGCCAGCTCCGAAGCCTTCAGAAAAGCCACATGATTTCATCAAAGTTAGAAATAGGTGACATTAAGTTACCAGAACAAATGTCACTGTTGTGTGTACTTCTTCAGTCTTTAAGACAGGAAACTGGCCTTATTCTAATAGCAACTTGAATTGTTAATTTAAGCCATTGTTCCTTGGAACAAACACCCAAGAATTTCCAGGAAGAAAAAACAAAGTACTTGTCTGTGATGTGACTATCATAGACAGAAACCCAGACTGTATTCACCAGTGCAAATTGAGTAGGGGTAACAGTTCAGAGACTACTATCAGGTACAGCAGCAATATTTCCAATATACTTTCTTTCTTTTCTCCCTCCTTTTGGCTTAGTGAATCCAATGCAAGTTTTAAGATGATGAAGGGTTCTTCAGGAACTTGATGAAAGAAAGGTTTTTGAAGTCTCCAAAGAGATTAGGAGGATAGATGTTCAGTAATTTTCACCTGACTGCTACAAGATAAATGAGAGAACTGAAGACAGGTCATGGATGTTCAGCTCTGTATGCCCTTTATGTAAGGATACTGAGCATTACACAAAGTCTAAAAGCTTCCTACTATAGAAACCCCCATTGTGTGCATAATATGGCATACGTACACGTCCAAAGAGCTAAATCACATTTCCTTTTATGGCAGGACAATGGTTTTTTACTTACTTTGATGAACAGATGAGACTCTTAAGTATGAGATCCTAAGGGTGAGATAGAGCTTCACATTAAAGAGATCTATATTTAATTATCTATGGTCTCACTGTAGTCAATGGAGATCAAGTTTACAGAGCTACTAAGCACACCTAAAGCATGTAAGCAGTGGCTGGTTAGTCAAATACCTCTCCATGCTCTGTTGACTTTTCTATTTCCACTGACCACAGAGAAAGCACACAAACCTGCCAACACCCAGAAGAAGTGACTACAAAATGCATCTGAGACCAAAGCTTAGAGACTTCATTTAGGAGATTACTGATGAACAAAAAATGGTATCATAACTGAATTGAGATGAGCTCAGTTGGTCAGAGTACAGTACTCGTTAGACCAAGATTACGGGTTGGATCTCCATACAGGTCATTCACTTAAAGAGTTGGACATGATAATCCTCATGACTCCCTGTCAACTCAGAATATTCTGTGATTCTGTGAATATTCTGGGAACTCTCATCAATGATTTAATGGGAACAGGTTTATCTAGGTTTACAATATCATACTATTTGAATTATTGCATATGTAGTATTTTACAGAAATAATGAAATCTTAATGAGACTTCAATTTAATTCTCGTACGTGTAGGGAGAATTAAAGAGGCAGAAGTATTTCAAGCTAGCATCAAAGCAATGCTAATAACTATGCACAGAAGCTTTCATGCATTAAATTACTTACACAGTACAAGAGTACTGTTATTGTATCAATATTCAGGGGGTTATGGGGAGTAAGTGCAGAACAAGAGCTTTTCAACTTTATTTGGTCTGTATTTGAATTTGCACACTTGCTAGCAACAGAGAACCAGAAATGTAGTCATTTCTTATGCAGCAGTACAGTAATACACAATCACGTCCTTTGATTACCCGCTTACCTGGAATTAACATCACCATGTCCAAGTTGACCATGCTGCCCATATCCAAATGTGTAAACATCACCATTCTCCATCAAAACCACTGAAAAACAAGAAAATATTTTTCTGACGTACACACATGACATGGCACTGCACCAGTGCTGGTTACCCTTCTGTGTAGCAGTAAATGATTCCAAGAGATCCAGACCAGATTTCACAACCCAAAACAATTAGCAACTCTATGCACAAGTAGAGCTCTGCCATGCAGATATTTTAAACTGATTCTGAAATTGTTTACAAGCTCTGATGTAACTCATTATATGATACTTATAGTCCTTTCCACTGCTGAAGGACACTGAGTTGCCCTTCATTGCTGGAATCATGGGGTGATCTAACTTCAG
Source organism: Turdus rufiventris (assembly GCA_013186435.1). Taxonomy (NCBI): domain Eukaryota; kingdom Metazoa; phylum Chordata; class Aves; order Passeriformes; family Turdidae; genus Turdus; species Turdus rufiventris. Next base: position 3,473,497 of record PYHW01010678.1, read on the forward strand.
GCTGTAATAAAATGGCATAAAATATGTCAGAAAAGGTTTAGGTTGGATATTAAGAAAAGACTCTTCACTCAGAGGATAGCTGGACACATCAATAAGCTCCACAGGGAAGCAGTCACAGAAACCTGACAGAGTTCAGGAAGTGTTTGGACAACACTCTCAGGCCTATGGTGTGATTCTTCAAGATGGTCCTGGCTATGCACAGGTCTCCTTGAACTGAAGATATTCTATGTTTCTATGACTGTGTAGTAGGCTACAAAATGATGCTGCCATGTTTTCACCTTTTAGCACTCCTGCATACATCCATACTAAAAATTGAATACAGTGAAGACACATACGACAATCTTAAAAAAAAACCTCTGCCATAATTAACATAGATTTGTTTTTACCTGAATGGTGAAATCCACAACTGACTTGTACAGCCCGCAGTTCACAGTCAAAGCGAACAGCCCCTGGTGGATACGTTGTGATTTTGCTGGCATCCTTCTCACCTCTTTCTCCACTTCCATCTATAAACAAAACTTACAGTTATATCCTATGCATTCTAATAAAGTTGTATTAGAAGAATGAACAGAACAAGAATAGTACATAACTCCCCACTCCACCACTTGTAAGGCAGGAGAGAACTCACAGAGCAGCAAAAGAGCTCAAAACAGGGCATCAAAGCAGATGTGGAAAATGACAGAAACCTTTTTTTTAAACAATATTCTATAAAGGTACACATTGGAAAACATCTTCTAAAGCAGAACTTCCCAAAGAGCAGACAAAAAGAACAAGCTAAGCAGAATATTCAAACTTCAGAAGCTTTCCTTAAAAGCCATCACTTTCATTCTTCAATAAGGTAGCATTAGTAAGTAGGCAAGAAGATAGTTAGCATGCATATCCTAGTCTACACCTTTTCCAATTACTACTCTTCAAGGAGCTTCATTGAATCCAACTCAGCAACAGAGCCCCTGTTTTAAGCAGCTGACAATTACCTAAACAACTCATTTGTAACAATGCAGACAATTTACCAAGAGCACATCTGGAGCATGTCTGGCTCCACACATTTTTAGACAAGATTTCTGTGATTTCCTTTAGTAAGCATATATGCGTGCATTATTGGTTCCTGAAGTCAAAATGCCTCCACATTGGACAAAAGCACTGAAATGCAATGTGCTATTCCTACATTTCTTGCAAGCTACCATCTTCTCCAGAAATCAGAATGCTTCCATTATCTATTAATATTTAGTCACTCTCTATCTAGCATAGAGAAATGACAGAAATGCATGAAGCGAGAAATAACTGCACATAGAAGACTGCACATTCTCTCTGTGCTATGTCTGAGTCCTGTTCTTTTAACAAAACTGATACACGGAAACAACTGATGCTCCAAGAATTCAGGTATTGTTAATTTAGATATATTTAGAATTTCTACACATTTTCCTGAATAATCATCAGTGGAAGTCTGAACTTCAAGACTTCGTTATTCCCTCTGTGAAGCACAGCAATTACAGTCTTAAAAAAAAATTTAATTTAATGCTGCTTTTATACATATTGCTAAAAAATGTCTTTTGATAGCAGAGAAACTGTACATACAGTGAACTTATTTCATACCTTTATTACATGCCAGTTTTAAAAAACTTAGTATTTTCTAGTGATGACTTGAGTATAGAAATTACACGAATCTGCACGTAGCTTACATCTGTAAAGAACAGTGTGTATAGATACTAATGGTTTTGAAGAATTAGGTTTAAAAGCATAGGTAAAGCATCCCTTTGGAACATGCACTAGGTGCTGGATATGTGTGAAATGGAGATGTGGTTAAAAAAACCTGTCTCTCAGAATTGCCACGGGCTTTTTTTTACCAGACTACCCACAAATTTTAAGAAATGTCTCTGAAGGTCTGTGTGCAGCTTTTTTTTTGTATTAATAACAAAAGCAAATATAAGGAGGCAGAATATCATTTAACAACAACCCTCTCAAAATTACAATTTTCATCACAGTCCTGTAATTCTGCCTTAAGCAGCTCACAGTATTTTAATGAAGTTTTCCTACTTCTCAAATAGAGTACCTTTGAACTTGTTATTCCTACTTTTGCATAAAACGCTACGTGCCAAAGTAATCAGGAGGGGGTTCTAGCAGTTGATATTGCCACCAAAATTATTTATTCAGCAAGCAGTCTGCTTACTCCTTTCCAATTTCATACAAGTTTTTCAGACAGAGCAGAAAAACAGTTGCTTATTCTGGAAGCCTACCTGTGATCCCGGTCTCCCCTCCTCCCTCAGACACTGTTGAATAATGAAAAATAGGAGCTCTCCCACTGTGTAAATGCACTTGAATAATCATCAGTCAGAAACACACATGTCCAGTAAGAATGTGTCATGGCTGCCTGTACCTCCAATGAAATACAGTGAGCATACAACAACCATGTCACCTATGCAGTCATATAGTCACCTATGCAAAATGTAGCAGTGTGTCTCTTCTGCTCATGTAACAGCAGTGATCAAGTGATCTGCAGAAACTTAGAGGCACATGTGCACTTTCTGCCTCACTGTAAGAAAAACATCCTGCTCTAAAGGGCTTCAAAAACTACTAATAAAAAGTTGGGGATTGCTGTTTTCTCAGCTGATAAATATGTGATACTACCTTTAAATAACACCTGATTCTAGATATATCCCCATTTTCGTCAAAGTTGTAAATTAATGTATAACACCATACTTCCCTTGAGGAAATATTAAATATTAGTGTGCAAGATGCGAGATAAGTACCTTCACATGAAACAAGTTTTACAATTACTTATCAGAGAAATACATTTATTTTAAAGAATAAAGATTTACAAAGTTGGCATTTTCAATTTCCAAAGCTAACTCCTCAAAGGCTCTAAGAATGCAGGAATAGAAGCAACTGTTTTTCATACATATCTTACTTTGCTCAAGTGTCAAAATTTTAAACTGAAAATAGAATTCCTCTCAAACTTCTTTGTACGGTTAGTAACTGTTGCAAAAGTTTTGAATAAAACTTCATAAGCACTTGATAATATCATTACTTACTTTTAGAGCAATACTTCTGGACTACACTGTTTATTTGTTACTTCATTACATGGCCAATACATATCTTATTTTTCCAGAAGCACTGGCTTGGAGAACTTACACTTAGTGATAAGACTGCAAATAAACTGGGCCATCCCTTTTCCTTCCATTACTTTCAAACAGTCAAAGTTTATTTTAAAAAACATGAGTCAAAGGTGTATGCTGAAAGTTTACTTGCACATTTCAAGGAACAACTGTAACTAGGAAGAAACACTTAGCTTTCTTTAAACAATTGTGCACTTTTTCATTTCATTAGAGGTAATACCAAAATAACTGTTCCTAAAAGAGAAGCATAAAAAGACTACTGAAGCAGAAACTCTTCTTGTTGGATGCATGGAACCTTTAAGCAGAGCAAATCAGTATCTCCGACGGAAGTATCACTGAACAGAAACTTTGACTCCATCTCTCTGACAGAGAAGAAAGCCTCAAAGAAAAGCTGTGCAGTACTTCCTGCTGTTGACACTGAGGGGTGTGCTCCATGAACAACTTCACAATGATGGGTTTTCATCTCTGATATCTCAAAGTTGGGGAAAGAAAGAGAGGAAGAGAACTGCAAATACAACCAAGCAATCCCCACTACCACTCCATTTTCCTCAGAAAAATTCTTAACTCCTGAAGACAATTTTCTCCTCCATTAAACATGTTTAGAAGATCTCTTGGCCGATACTGCTGCTACAAAAATCCCTACCTTCCAGGAACAAAGGAAAAGCCCACTCAGTCCAAATAGCAAGTGAAGTAATAAACTGTAAATGAGACTTCTTCTGGCAAAAAACCCAAACTCAGCATCATCAATACAGGAAAAAGGTGACATTCAAACTGCTGAATTTTAGCTGACTTAAGAAGCTTAAGCTTTGTTTTTTATTTCTACTCAGAGTGTATTCCTGCAGTTGAGAAAATTTTAAACTTTCACTCATCCTTTTTACTCAGATCCTCCAGTTACAGGAATCCACAGGGATTGGAGATGTAGACTGGAAACTCACTACCTCATTAAAGAATAAGGATGAAGCACAACCTCATTTTTCTTCTTAGTGCCAAGCCACTCCATGAATACCAAAAATGTTGTACCTAATCCTTTCTATCAGTAATTTTGAAAGAAACACAAGACATAGATCAGGAAAAATACTCTTAATTATGCAGTTTTTTGCAGTATGAAGGATCTTGATATGCAGGCCCTATAAATGTGAAAAGAGTAAATGGTAGTGGTGAGATTTCTAAAAACCCAGCTGTTTCAATGAAGCTGAAGGAGTTTTCAACTGGATAACCAATAGAGGAATTCCGCAAGCGACAGGTATGTAGATTATTATGAAAAAAGTCTTTATTCTGAGGGTGATGAAGCACTGCAACAGATTGCCCAGAGTTATCAAGGATGCCCCACCCCGCAAGGTTCTAGGCCAGGCGGGATGGGGCTTTGAGTAACCTGATCCAGTGGAAGGTGTCCCTGTCCATGTCAGAGGGTTGGGACTGAATGATCTTTAAGGTCCCTTCCAACCAAACCATTCCATGACTCCAAGGTTTGACAATATGTACAAGAACATATCAAATACACCTTTTATATTAGACCATAATTGTCTGAAGAAGTCCTGAGGAAGCTGTCCACATTCACATTCAGATATCATTATCAAGAGAAGTTCTGCAGCTGCAAGCAGAGAATTGGCAACAAGTAGGTACCAGCAAGTTTAGTACTGGCCTTATCAATACCACCAGCTGAACTAAATGTTCCTTGCCCAAAGACCTTGAAGGTCTGGTTGGTGTGAAGACGACTACTGTAGCAAAAACATCTGACAGAAGGAGGACACTTTGGAAAGCATAATGTTCAAAAATAAACAACTTGCTGATTTTGATGTGATAATGTCCTTTTGTCTCTGCTCTATTATTGCTTTTACATTCTTCCTCAAGAAGAGGTATGCTTTCTACATAATCTTTTTCACAATTCCCACTTTGCCTATTACTTGGATAACAAGTCACTTCACCACTTGCCCTTTTTTCCTTTGCATGTCTTCGAGAAGTTAAGGGGTATTTCTAGTTCCTAGTGGAATTTATGGCTGTCTTTTGAAAGGCAGTCTTCTAAGGAACAGAAGGGTCTAAAAGTTTACTTGAAAAACTCGTTAACTGTTTACCATAAGATACAAAGAACTAAGTATTTCCTTCCATATAGCCTTCCTTAAAGAAAAACAAATGCGCAGTTCTACAGGGCATATCTAACAATTTAACCTTTAACACAGTTCTTACAATTCTTACAACTCCAAGAGGCAAGATAAACCTGAAGCTGACACTAATGCATACACCTCTTGTAAGGAGATACTTGATCTGAAATGAGTTCCAATGACTAACACATTGCAAAAAAAAGCACAGATGTAGGCAGGACTCTTTATGTGCTTGCCTGTGGAGTCAAAGGTTTGCAGTACAACTAGCAGTAGCATCCAGCTCAAGAAAAATGGCCATCAGCAAATTGTCACTCACGTAACAAATCTTAGATTCAGTAGGTTCTCTTTCAGCATGCAATCTCTCCAGATTATGATAGGTTATTCTACTGAATCCATCAAGACTTAAGGCTCAATCAATATGCCTTCCAAAATGACTGAATGTTATGCAGATTCAAAATACCAGATTTTGCTTTCATTTCCATAAAACAAACTTAAGATGATTTCATAATCCAGTATGTTCATAACACTGTAAGCCTATCACCCCCACACACTGTAGCTTTATCCCATAAGGCTTCAAACTGACATACAGTTTGTTTGCATACATGCCAAACACAATCAGTAACTTCCACTAATTCAACTAAAATGCCATACTAACTCTTTTAATATTTAGCTATTCTTTAGAAAATAGTTGAAGCAGTTTGGGTTCACAATTTTTAGAAGCTTCCTACTTTGATCAGGACTGTAACGTCCATTTTACATATTTCTCTTCTATACATAAATAATGTATGCACAGACACATGAATACAAAGATATATACAAACTACGATCAAATTTGAGACAACCCAACTTCAGTATGTTCAGTTAGTAATACACTGCCACTTTCTTATTAAGTCATTTATATCTGAACAAATGATACACTTAGAAATTGAAGATACAATGAACTGGCTTGCCAGACATACAACAATGTCTGAAATATCAAGACACCTCCATACCTGTACACTGTAAAAAACATCTTACTCAAAAATATTGCAGAAAAAACCCTGCATTTTGATTTTATAGTCAGCAAAAAGTAATGTTTACATTATTTCAAATATTTCACTCCTAAAAAGGACTTGTTGAAAAATAACGTAACTTATGAAAAGATTTATACCAGAATTAACAAAACTGGAACTGATATGTTTAAGTAAACACCCCAAATACACAACACAAAGGATAAAAAACAGAAATGCAGTGCAACAGTCTTGAGTCACTCTAATATGTAAAGTTTCCTACAGTAAAAATAAAAAACCTCAAGCATAAGACAGTATTAGAAATGAGAGAAGACACACAGAAAGACAGTGCATATTTCACTAAAAAAAGGGGGAAGAAAGACAAAAGATGATGCAGACTAATGAACATTAACACTTCTAAAGAAAGGTCAACATTTAAATGCATTTTCTTTCTCCTCAGGTAACAAGATACTAACAGGAGGAAAAGGCAGAACTCATTTTGTGCAGTTCTTTGAAAAGACAGTGATGCAGCATCTGGAAGAAGTGACTGGGAGGCTGGGCTTATTTCCACCCTAGTCAACAAGGAAGACCAAATACCTTTGTGCTTGTCCCGTTTATGCTTTAGCGGTGCTGGAGAGAGTCTGATTCTGGCTAGAGCCTGTTCTCGATGGTTCATAAAAATAGGACCAGGAATTACAAGGGGGCCTGAGGAGAAACATTTTGCACATGCATAGGAAAGCTCACAAAATGGAAACAGTGTGTTAAACAAAATTCAAATCAAAGCAATGAAAAAACAAAAATAATGATAATTATAATCTTGTCTTCTTAAATTCAAAAGACCTTAAAATACAAGAAAGTTGCCATTTCTTGATAACTTATGGAAAAAACAATAAATATCCCACAGTTTTACCTGAATTTCCAAGTATGCAACTGTTCTGCAAGCAATGAAAATATAACATACACACACTAGAGTAAAATTTGATAGCAAATACCCATTACTGTCTATAAAAGATAAAAAGAAAAATTATCATGCCTCAAATCCTTCAATATAACATTCAAAATACTGATTTGGAGCAAGATCATAATCTTAATGCTCAATTTAAAAATCACCATCGTAAACTGGTTTGCAATTACTATATTTAAGATGCTATAACTTTGAAAGAAAAAGTTCCATGTTTCATGAAGAAAGTTATTCAAATCATATGACTCTTATCTACTTAGCAATTTTGAAATCCATTTATTTTAAAAATATTTTTTCAATCTATTAAAAGTCTTCTCTAAAGAGAAGATTTGATTTAAACAAAGCAATGATACATTTATTTGAATTTTCTTCTAGATTGCTTTTGCTTTTTACAAATCTAGATTTAGGCAGTGAGGTACTGTGCTTAAGTGAGGTTGAGTATAAGCAGGTAATGGTCAAGGAATTTGTTTATTAAATGTGTATTTCTACTGTTTTATAGGTTAAGCATGTCACCAAGAGTTTTTTGGACACTTCTTGTCCTTTCAGAAGTCTCATATTTAACAGAAATCATGAATCAGGAGCAATAATTCTGCCAAGTGACACTCAGTTCCACAGGCTCACAAATCCAGCCCTTCCATGAACAGTAAACAAAAGCAACCCAAATCAGGCTGTTGTGTTATAAACCACTTATGCAGAACTTTGAATACAAATACTCCTTCTTCTGCAAATTCATTGATATTCTCATTTCTTAGTGGAACTTTATTATGAAGACAATGTAGGTTAACTTTTCATAAATGCCCATTGCCTCAGGTTTCCTGCTATCAGCTTTATACCATCACTTCCTTCACTTATACTAAACAGCATGGACAGACATTTAAGCAGAAGTTTGGCCAAATCTATGTAGCTTTAGAACCTTCAGACGAAGAAACTTTCTTCATACAGAGAAGCTCCCAAATGTGAGCACTGACTTAAAAAACAAAATGAAAAATGTTTTAAAAATACACTGCTGTCTAGCTTAGAGGTTCATACACGTGTTAGAAAACATAATGGCACAAAACTTCTTCACTCATGTTTGTTTCTGCACACAGCATAGAATTATTTTTTTATACTGCATTTTTATACTGCATTTATTCTTTTTATTCCAGAACAGATCCTCTTGCTAATTCAGAGCTCCTTCTCCTGATCGAGGATCATAATTTGTTTTTGATCTTTTCATCTTGCAGATTCTTACTTCAATTGTCTTGCTATTGTGCTCCCCATTTTCAGTCTCCTGTGAACTTGAACTTCCATTTAATAGATGTATTTTGTAAACATTACTTTCTGACACAACAATTGCTGTGTTTAATATTCTACTTTCCAGAGTTTTGACTTATACAAAAAATTACACCACATTTTACTTCTTACCAAGGAGAAGATACAGTGAGGAGTATCCTGAGGCACACCAGGAAAAGGCAAAAAGGGGAAGAGATGAATGACAAGCAGATTATGAAAGCTAAAAATGTCTGAAGGACAAATGATACAGAGGAAAGGTGAATGAAGAACATGAGAAAATAAGGCAAAAATAGTGGGACTGACTCATTGAAAAGTTTCTAATAAAATTAAAATCAGAAGAAATAGAGAATGGACAACACAACAAAAATAAAAGATTAGGAAAGTGGCAAAGAGATGCAAAGACCGCAAGGAGTGTGGCTTCAAGAGTGTAGATCTAAAATATTTGTGGGTGACTGAATGATCTCTAGCTAACTTAGGCAAACATTCTGAAGTTCCAAAAAATGCTTGCACAGCAAAGAGTGCAGAAGGAGATACAGCCCTGAAGGAAGCCTTTGGCCCTTTAGTGCTAATAGCAAAGAGAAGAGAAATTCAGGAGGACGAAAAGAAGTGAAGTACAGTAGGATGAGCAAAAGAACTTACAGGAGATTTGTAAGACAGAGGATGTTTAGCAAGCATAAGAGATTGTCAGCTCCAGCATAGTGCAAGCACACAGCTGCCATTAGTTTCCAAGCTACCTATTAGTTTCCTACCTACTAGACAATATGACAATTCTGTGACAATCTAACCTTCTGACTAAAGCAGGATTTATCTTTGCTTCTGGATATTCCTATGTACTTTACACTTACCATTGTGTAAAGAACTTGAATCCAACATAAAGTTAAATGCAACAGATTGCCATTTCATAGTAATTTGTACCCAAACGCATGTAACACACCTTCTTTGGCTTTCTGTGCATGCTAAATCGGTAACATGATCGTAATAGAATAGAATACTACAAAAATGAAATCAGAATCTACATTGTGATTGCGTTGTGATGTCTGCCTCTTTGGTCATGTGCTGGCAAGGTGCAAAGTACCTCTCTCTTCCTCCAAAATAACGCAGGCAACAAAACACTACAACAATTCATGGAGATTGTGAATTGCTTTCTGCTTACATCTGAGGTTGCCAGTACAAAGCAAGCAAAGTTTAGGTGCCAAGAATATTCTGGTGGAACAATTCAGCCATGCACTAGATACTTCCTTTAGTTTGTTAAAAAATGCCCATAGAGTATTATTTGGAAAACTGTTTCAGAAGCCTCTAAGATGGATCTGCATGGGGAAAAAAAATCTATTACCTGTCTCTACCTTGGAAGATCAAGTGACAGAGATAAGCAAAGAGGAGTCACTAATAGATTACTGAACTATTTTAAATCAGTCGCTATATGATGCAAAATGACATTTACTCTCTCCCTTCACAGATTGTTTTTCCACAGCAAAGCTGAGATGCTGAACAGTCCTAGCTGAAATGTCAAGAATAGCTTTCCTTTCTTGGTCCAGACTTTTCAAAACGGACATAATTCCACAGGGAATTCAAAGCGTAACAAAATACACTTAACCACAGAAATAATTTCATTTTCTCCAAATAGAATGCGTTTATTAAATAATGCTGTGGACTGCATAAAAATGCATGCAATTATTTCATCCTACATGCACTTATGTGCTTTTTTGATTTTATATAGAAAATACTTTGATTTCTTCTAGTACCTCACCCTAAACAAATGCTATCTGGCAAGCTGTGATTACAGGAGACTGATATCAATTATCTCAATTGCTGACTTCTGCACCAGTACACTGAACACAGCAGGCTACCTGAGAAAATAGTACATGATGACACATACATACAGAAAAGTAGTGTAAGTTCTGGCTGCAGAACAAAGTCCTAGGTTGGATCATACCCTCTGTTGTAAAAACCTACTTTTGGCTTCTTGAAAGAAATCAAGCCATTTTTGCTTGGTTTGGTTTTGGGGTTTTTTTGTGTTTTATTTTTTTTCCTGAGGTGGGGGGTTTTGGTTGGCTTTTTAAGTAATAAAATAGAAGAGAAAACCCTAATATAGGAAACTAGTAGTCTAATAGGTCAACAGGTTGCAAATTTTGAAGAAAAATATTTCAGAAAATGGAATTGCAGACAAATGCTTCACTTCAGTTCAACTAGCAGTAGAAAACATTATAGCAAGATAATGTCCCACCCATAAAGCCTTAAAGAACACAAAATGTAATATTCTTATGAGGCAGGGCTAATAGTTATGGTGCATGTGAAACCTGTATTTTTCAGAATCTGACTTGCAATTTATCATTAAGGCAAAGTATTCATGGAGAATGTCATGTGGAGGCACTAAGGTTAATTGCAGTTTGCTTCTTTTGTTCAAAACACTGAAAATAAAGACAGGATACATGTCTCTTCCTGTAGTCTAAAACAACATTTAAATTGTACAAATCAGGTGTGGAAGAAAAATTCAAGCCTTTTAAAGAGATGCACAAACAAACATGCAGGGCAATATGGGAGTAATAAGAGAATGCAATGAAGTAAGGTTTATGATAATCTTAATTTTGACACTTTCTCCCTTCTGAATAATTGACTTTGTATGTATTGTTAAATAAATATGAAAGATGCATTTCCATATGTAAAAACATGAAGTAAATTAAAACAGCAGATATTAACCAGAACTGTTCTCATGGTATCTACTACAAATCTGACTTATGAAACTATACTACAAATATTTTTACTTTAAACACCAGTTTTAACAACAATAATTAGCTTTTTCAGAAAGCAATCACAGACTCAAGTGCACCAACATAACTTCACAGAACCATACCTGATGGTAATTAGGGGCAAAAGCCTACAGCTTTCTCTTAAAAGCATTCCTAAAAACTCATGTGTGGGTTCAATATTGTTTGAAGTGAAAAGGTAGGCGGCTTTGAGTGGTTTTGGTTTGTTCAAAGAACATTGAAACAAAAGTAATCCTGAAAGCATCAAAATAAACATTTAACTAAAACAAAAAGAAGCTGCACCATTATTTATCAAGTAATATTGAACTTGTACAGACAATTCAGCTGTATATTTAGGTATATGTTCAGCAATGAACAGACAAACTGATTCACAGCTAACAGTGGCTTGAGCAGATGTTAAACAGATTTATATGATACTTAGCCTACCATGGTAAAACTAATCACTGAATTAACTTAATCAGTTACACTTCAGAAATATGAAAAAATGCCCAAATCTAGGCAGCCTCAGATAATATTCTCTTAAAACAGAGTAGCTTGGACTATAATTAATTTTCTGTTGATTCTTTGTTGTTGCAAGTAGGATAAGACTGATGGAAATTAATTTTTCTTTAGTGTAAGGGCATCAAAAGCTAAACCTTGCTTAATTACACACCAAATCTGCATCTCAGTAATGATCATCTAGGGGTTTTTACATTATAGGCTGACAAAGTAGTAGTGAAATATTAGTGAAGCATGAGATCATTTATTATCACTGCATTGAGAACCATTCGGGTATTTTTTAGCTTATTAGTTAAACATTGTTAAAAAAGCTATTTCAACATTCTCATCACCTTCTAAAAAAAAACCCCACAGAATTATCTTCAAGTGATAAACTGAAATCTTTGATTATTCCATATTCTATTACTCCAAATATCAATCTGAAAAATTCTCATGAACAAGTTTGAAGATTAGCTCTCAGAAAATGCTTGTCTTAGATTCATTACATTAATTGTACAATGTGGTCCACACATTAAGGCATAATCTAATGTCCCCATGGTGAAAAATATTAGTTTCATAGAAAAGGAAAATTAATTAACCATGTTCTGAACATTCTAACATACAAAACTTCTTCACAGAAAACAACGAAGTGCAACTATTTCAATATTCATCTCTCATTACTCTCATCAAGCCCCAAACCAGCTTGAAAAACAAAAAACACTTCACCATATGGAAAATCAGATCCTTCACTTCTCACTAGAAGAACAGGGACCCTGAAGGGCTGAGCTAATTCCATCGATAATTATGCTGAGATATGATTTAGCATAGGAGCTGTGATGAATACAGCTAGCATTACTTCTCAGAAGGTCATACACCTTCTCAAAAATGTCAGCTCAAAAATGTGTAATTGATTTTGAGCCCTCTTCACCACTTGTCACAGTCACTTGTGAAAAGAGCAAAGAACTACAATTAACATTAAGGAACCTACAAATTTGTTAAAATAGTGGATTATCCCAAACCAACTTTTTACCCACTATTAATTTAAAGGATCTATTATTTTTTTCACTAAAGCAGAATTTCTTTCTTGAATGCAGCAACATGAATAACTGATTCAAAACATAAAAATTATTAGCTGGTTACAATTCCATCAAGGCAGCTATATTTTGTGACTCATTTCAAGGCAAAAATCAAAGAAATCTTCAGCATAAGCGCTTAAAATTTCTGAAGTTACTTAGTGAGCTGCTGCTGAGCAGCAGGTATACAGGCCCCTTACAACAGTGGAAAGCTACTTGGAGATGTGTGAGAAGTGAGTTAATTGCTTGTGACAGTAATATTGAACCAGGTCACTGATACTGCAGATATTAACAATTACTTCCACCCAGAACATTTAAATTCAGAGTTTGTATTTTCAGATAAATGCCAATAAAGATGAGCATTTTCTTCTTCAGTACAAAAGAACACAACTGATCTTGTGAAGGAATCAAATGATTGTCATACCTGCAGACATAACCATCGCTTCTTTTAATTCAAGTGGACCCCAAGAACTTATTTTTAAATCAGAGGTCACTTTAACAGGACTAAATCTGGACCTTTGCTAAAGAAGCACAATCAGTCCGATAACTTAAAAATCAGTATACTTCCACTGCTTGTACTTTTACACCTCTCTCCTAAACTTTAGTCCTATTTCAACACATTTAGTGGACAAATGGGTCAGATGTTTCTTTGTGATTTTTGGCTTGATTTGTGTGACTTTTTGGGAATGAAATATTCCTGTTTTTTTAAAGCTTTCATAGTCCTCTTGTTTACAAAATACTCAAGATTTACTGAAAATATTTATATTGAATATATGTGTGAAAGACACACATTGCAACACTAAATAACCCAGAAATCAGAATTCTGTCGAACTAAACACCATGTACCTTACAGAAAGGCTCTAAAGAGCTGGTCTGATTAAGCAGTGTTTTCAGAAAATTGAAAGGTTGAAAAGTTTTCTTTAGATCTCTAAATAGCTATTTCATTGGAATGGATTTGTTCAGTTACATGTACACAAATACTAGAATTCTTGGGAAAATTAAGCAACAAATAACCTGAAAATCTAGTAGATTATTTAAACTTTCTTGCTCTCTCTTATGAAAAGAGTAACACCATAAGAGTTGTCAAGAATGGTGCCACCCCTTGCACCAACTCATCAATGAAAATCTGCAACATCTGGATGAAGAAGCAAAGAAGTTCTTTAATCTGATTATGCAAATCAAGTATTTGTACCTGATTATATAAAAAAAGATGTCTAAGTACTTGTGAACCACTGTTCCCAGCTTTATCACAAGAAGTCATTCTGAACCAAAATAGGAGACTAATCTCCAACCCTTGCAGATTGGCATAACCACTACCTCCCACAGCCACACAGGCACAGGATTTCAATGCTCTTTAGATAGAGAACAATTGTGTGCAACAAGCCGGCCAACAATATCTTTTTAGCTACAGTCCCTATACAGAATCCCCGAATCAGTTAGGCTGGAAAAGACCTTGGAGATCATCGAGTCCAACCTATGATCAAACACCCCCATGCCAAAAAGACCATGGTACTAAATGCCACATACAGTCTTCCCTTAAACATCTTCAGGGATGGTGACTCCACCACTTCCCTGGGCAGTCCATTCCAATTCCCAATCACTCCTTCTGTGAAGAACTTGTTCGAAATGTCCAGCCTAAGCCTCCCCTAGCACACCATAAGATTGTGTCCTCCTGTCCTGTCAGTAGTTGCCTGGGATAAGAGACCAATCCCCACCTGGCTACAACCTCCTTTCACCCATACACCGATAAAACCAACCATAACAGTACATTCCTGATACTGTTCAACTGATCTTTTTTTTTCTTTTTAAAACAGATGGCATACAGAAGGGATAAGCTGCTCTAGTTCTACTTCTAACCAC
>PYHW01010678.1:3488155-3529806 GCA_013186435.1 Turdus rufiventris
TGAACAGCAATACCTCCCAATAATGCCCCGATATTTAATTAGGATTTTAGCTGCACCTAACATTTGCCAGTACCATGCAGCAGCTCTGATATGACCTAAACAAAAGCTTCCTCTCTTAACCTCACAGCTAAAATTAGCCACAAAGATGCAAAGAAAAATAAATATTCCATCCTTTTCCATATGCATAGGCAACTACAAGCTTTCTCTCTCCTGTTGCTCCTTATTTGTGATAAAAACCGGCAATTTTTTAATGCAAGTGAAACAAAGACAATTCACATCACACAATTCACTGCACAGTCTAGGAAATAATTTGGATTAACAAGGTGTATTTTGTATTCTAGTAAAACCCGTATCTAATTCATAAAAGAAGAATCAAAGTGGTATTTACTAATACTGCCAGAACATGAAAAAGCATACTTCCAATAAGTTATTGCTCTTCTCAACACGCAAACTTAGCAACCACATCATCATGCTTTACAAAAATACTACAGTTTACATCAGTCTAAATTTCTCAAATTTAATTTCACAAGACACTGAGGTATTTCAGAACACAAAGAGTACTGAAAAGTTCTTAAGGTACATTATTCTTTGTGTGGAAAATCAACAATGAGGTAGATAAAACATTAGAAAATTTTGAAATGTTGCTGGTTTGTTTTTTTAATTCAGTCTGTGTCAATATTCTCATGTTATGCAAATACAGAAAAGTTCATTTCATAAAAGAAAATTCTGCCTATTTTATAACAGAAATGGAATAATTTCTTATAGTAACTAGATAATTCATATAATAGGTAAATAGCATGGGAGAGGCTCGTAGTCCTTTCTTCATGTAAATATGTTTTAGGATCTACATTTAAAAAAAACAATAATTCCATTACGAAACAGAAAAAAAAAACACCTGACCTGTAAAGATGATATAAAATACTCCTTTTCATCATTAAAATTATGATTTCTATGTGTAGACTTTGTTGAACACAGATTTTCAACTATTTTCTAAAAGCATGTTACGTAAATTACCTACTTAGGAACTGATTCAGTTTGATCACTGTACAGGCTTACTGGGGGAAGACTATTTTCATTCCTAGAAAACAGACTCAAGTTTCTTAAGCTATTCAAGCCCTTTCTCAATAAGTCACTCACCTCTTCCTTCTTCCAATCTATGTCTCCTAATTACACGTTGCCGCTTTTCCTCCTGTCGTAGCTGAAGGTGTTCTTCAATATTAACTCCAGGAACAGGGACAGCTGAATAGGTTAAGAAAGTAAAATACCTAAAATCATCTTTAAAATTGTTATAGTGGCAATAAACCCTAAAAGAAGTGAAGTACATGAAAACTGAAAACTAGCTGCCCTTTACATGGCCCTGACAATAAATAAAAAGGATTTGAGTAAACTTGGAGGAGTTCTTAAGCTTTATCTCCTAATTTCCTGGTTTTCATGTATCTGACAATTCCAACATCACTAAGTAGTACTTCGGCCTATACATATATAGATGTACTTAGACATATACATATATCATGTGTTGTCATGGTTATCTCCATTCTCCCCTAAAAAATATCAGAAAGCATTATTAAATCAAATTTACAAATGTTCGTATTTTTAAAAGGTTTTACATTAATTAGCCATGTTTTAGTTTAAGAATGCTTAAATCCTGATAAAAACATTAAAGAAATATTTTCAGGGTATCAAAAAGGACAAGAACAACTTTGTAGTATCACCATTAGTGTAACTGCACAGAGCACAAAGTAGCACAGGTGACTATAGAAAGGGTAAGCTTAACAGAACAATTCCACTTTACTATATCACCAATAAATAAATCCGACTGTTAAGCACCATTTTAACTATATTATACTAGAACTGTTCTGTAACACTAAAGTGTAAGCAAATTTACTGACGGGAAAACAACAGATGCAGTAAAAATGAGAATTAAAAGTAATTTTGCTAATATCATATCACTTACCCAGCAAGAGATCTAAAGGTATCATCTCTTTTACAGCATCAAGGATTCCTCTTTGTCTTGCTTCCTGGCCATCCAGCTCTCTAGCACATGCCTTGCAGCAGCCACACACAGCGCAGCCTGACTCACCTGAGCCACAGCCACAGATTCTGCAGCAAACAGAGTTGCTTTATCACTATCTTTTATTTTTGTGCATTACTAATGCCTTCATAATTAAAACATATCTTATTATATTTGTTCTATGCACGGACACACAAGTTTTCTTGAGATAAACAGGAAGGACAGCTAGTTTAAATCCTAGATGCCGTTGCATGATGCCAGGACCATACACTGACTGCCTACTGGACTGACTTCTCAGCATTAACTTTTCTTTATTTAATTCAATGTATACCACATGAGAACATGAACAAAGAAACAGTGAGCACACAAAATGCTGAAGAAATAGTAATGGTGACACAGTGGCCCTCTGCAGCTCAACTAAAAATAACAGATAAAAGCAACTTGAACAGCAAGATAAAAAACTTCCATCGCAGTATGAAGAAAGATTATCCTGTGCCAGCAGCTCTGTCAAGAGACAGAAATTATATTGGTGTTCATATCCAACAGCTTCTAGTAAAGAACTACATGCTAAAGTAAAAAAAGGTTTTAAAACTAAACCACCTGCAGCCACAAGCCATTTACAGAAATTTTAAGCCATTTCTGATTTTAAAAGCACATACAACTATACATTTAGCTATAAAGTTACTTCAGATGGAAATTTCAACTCAGTTCACATTCAAGAAGTGCTTTAGCCATCCAGCTCACTGTACCACCCACATTCCCATACGTATGCTTACCCTCCAGGTACTCTATCAGGACGCCCACTACTAACACAGCTGGCTCCATAGCCTGTACAATCTCCACATACAGTGCACACCATACACTGCTCCAGCTTCCATTTATGCATGCCTGGAGGACACATCATGGACTTCTCATCTTTTTCATCTAGTTCCTCTTCCAGGTCTTCATCCATTGCTGTTGCCATGTTCTCAACCCCAAAACCTAATTAAGGTATTGAAATAAGAAGTATTTGCTTTCTGATGCCAACATGGAGGGTTCTGATTTACCCAGAGAGGTAAGGACAGGTTGGACAGGGCTCTGAGTAACATAATCTAGTTGAAGATGTCCCTACTCCGGAGGCTGCACTAAATGACCTTTAAAAGATCACTTCCACCTCAAACTATTCTATGTGTCTATGAATAGCGGTTTACTGCTGAAGTTCTGAAGAACACTCACAGATCAGGTTTTAAAAGGAACACTAGGAATGCCTTATTTGCCTGCTCAGCCAGCACAGTGCCTTTTTTGAGATCTCTCTGTGCATGATGATTTTTAAAATCATGTTGCATATATTCAAGCTTTTTCATGCTGGAATTGCATTTTATAACAAAGTGTTCAGCTCTGCTTTCAATTCTGTTATTTGCCAGCACACAAAAGGGGAAAAAAATAAACAAGGTCCCACACCTTTTCCTCCCTGGCTCATAGAGCCTGTGTCTCGTCCACACTGTCCTTTATTATTTACTCCAAATGTCCAAACTTCTCCATTCTTCATTAACACACAGGTGTGAGCTTTGCCCATGGCTACTTGAGTCACAAAATGGCCTTTCAAATCTGTTACTAAACCTGTAAGACATAAAACACTTGAGTGACAAACTGCACTTTCTAGTCAAGAAGGAAACTCAATCGTGTAACAAAATTGTTAGTGGATACTGACAATTTAAAAATTTACAGCAAAGGAGAAAAACAGATATAAAAAAACAAGAAGAAAAAGTGAAAGGAGAATTAGGCCTAGGCCACTTGTCCTGCAAAAAATGAAAAGCCAAAAGCAAATCTACAACTGTTGCAAATCACCTATTTTGAGAAATAATTCTAAAGGAGTCATAAAGCCATTGGAGTTCGTTTCATTAATATTTTGCTTACACTGTGGTGTACAGGATCACCTGCTGCCTTATAAGCAGAGAGCACATAAGGCCTAGTTTCCAGCAGCCTTCATTCATAGCAAAGCACATCTTATTTCTGTGACTTTTTCCTGTGTGGCCTTCTGTACATGATACAATTCCTTCAAAGCCATCTTCCCCTGGCCCCTGGAACTTACTATAATAGATAAGGTCTCCTAGATACCAAGGCTGAGCCAAATTCCTNAAGAATTTGGTTACTCTCTGACACCTTAGAAGATAATTGGTTAGAAATTAGTTTGTGTAATAGGTCAGTTCATCTTTAGAACTTTTGACTTAGACTGGATGCTGTTCTATGTATAAACTTTTTTATTGGCTGTAGTTTGAATCCCCCTTGAACCTATAAATATGACTCTCTCCCCTTTGTCTTGGAGAGAATCCTGCTTGACCACCCTTTGCATGAAATAAAGATTCTTGTGAAACGCGTCAAGTAAGGCCTCCGGTCTTTCTCTGCTGGCTAATGTAAGCTCCTGAGAGATGGCTGATCGATATTAGCACTTTCAGGTCCTGGTAAAACAACTACCAGAGACAAAAAGAAAGCTTACAGCCTTCTTGTGTCAGATTAACAAAAGTTAATTTCTTTTTCTTCTCCTT
This sequence comes from Turdus rufiventris, assembly GCA_013186435.1. Taxonomy (NCBI): domain Eukaryota; kingdom Metazoa; phylum Chordata; class Aves; order Passeriformes; family Turdidae; genus Turdus; species Turdus rufiventris. The sequence continues at coordinate 3,492,692 of PYHW01010678.1, forward strand.
AGTAGAAGAATGAATTTGGATATTTGTCACTACTGATGCTAAATTATTTTACAGAACTTTAGAAAACTGTTTTTTCTACCCTTCTATCGTATTGGTCTGAATCAACAGAATGGCAGAAATATACTAGGAAAGTAAGAAATACACATACAACATTTTCATGGGCTAAAAATCTCCATACTAATTTCAATTATTTCAGTTGAAAAACAATATAAAAGTTAAAAAAAGCCCAAACAACTTACTTGTACTATCAGAGTAAATGGCATCTTTTCCAAACATGTAGAGTTCTCCATCTTTGGAAATTACAGAACTGCTTCCATTATTGCATGCTGTAGATATGACAATCTTTCCTTCCATTTTAATAATTTTTTTAGGCTTATATGGTTTTGATTGCCGTCTGCTTTTAGCTTTAAATGAAGAAATAAAATACAAGTAAATCTACCCAAAAAAATCCCTAAACCATCACAGGCATAATCATTAGTTTTCAGACCACTAATGAAAAATACCCAAACAAACAACTATAAGTACAATCTCCTGGTTTAATTTTAATTGGATTATATGGGCTCCTCTCAAAAAATTCAGTGGCAAAGACATTCTTAGATCAGTATCTTTTAGAAATGATTCTTCAAGCATTTCAAAACACTTTAATTATTCTTATTAATCCACCACATCATCATCATCTATCATCTGTTTCCTAAAGTGAAGTATTTAATTTAATATTACAGCAGATCACAGCTTCAGGGCACTTAAAGCCATCTTTAATTGTCTTTAAAAGTCTATTTCAACCTACACATGCAACTACAGAAATCAAGACTAGGAAATGTGTTAATTTTATATGGATGACAGATTTGTTGATCTGAAGATAAAATCGGTTTTCTTTAATGTCTGAAGAATTCTGCTTGATCACGCCCAGAACATTTGCTTCTAAAAGTTCTCATCAATGCACCTCTCCACAAGCCAGCAAAACACCCATTTCCAAAGCTCAATAAAACAACAGCACAGAGGCAAAGAGTTTGGCTCCACATTTTGAAGTCCCAGGCAGAGAGCATGGCCTCTTGACCAAATTTATGACTGTCTTTTTTTGGGACAACTCTAAAATACTATTTCTATCACACAGCCCAAACTGTGGTAAAACACATATTGGATTCTGTAGCTGGGAGAGGTTTTGGCACTGATTGTCAGGACTTCCGGCCAGCATAATCTACAGCACAAATGGCATGCTTACATGTTGCTGGAAAATGCTGAATCCCTTATTTTCAAGTTAAAAACTCTCTAAGAGGCTTTTACCAACCACTGGTCAAGCAAGCAATGATACATACTTGATTCACCATCCTCTCCTTTACTAGCAGAACCTGTGAAGAATATGCTTCCATCCTCAGCAACAAGTAAGGCATGTGAGCCATCATGTCCAACAGAAAACTGAATAATCTTTGGAGATTTTGTGATTGGGAGTTCGACCCATTTGCCAGCTGAAGGGCCACCTTGTTTGATTCCAAGGCTCTGATACTTGCCAGTATAATAAATCTAGCAGAAAAAAGTTTATCAGTTTTAGTTATTCCACAACATTTCAAGCTTACATAATTCTCAAAATTGTAGTGTTTTAAAATCCTTTCATTTCAAACCCCACTGCACTCTAAATGACTTTGTTTATGCCATTTCAGTATCTCTGTCTCAAAACCATCAATACTGATGTAATGGGGGAAATATTCTGATTAGATTCTTAGATTAGATTGTTGTGAAATGTGCTTTCTATTGAGCCAATGAGTGAGTTTTCATATATAATTGTTTGGCTAGATGAGTTGAACGCATAAAAAAGAACAGAAGAAACTACTCGGAGGAAATTAAGCATTTAAAACGCTTCACAAAAATGTCTGGTCCATGTAAAAACAAAATGGTATTACAACAATAAAATAATTTTACAGTAACAAATTACTACTAATTATAATAAGCTTCAACACATTTATAAAACATGTTTAGTACATCCACAGTGGCTACTGACTACACAAATAACAGAATAAGATATTCCACGCAAACAAAAATACTGACATGAACTACAAAGTTTCCTTTAGAACCATGAAACTCAACAGCTCTATAAAACTAGTATATCAACCTATGGGGCACCTAAAGCCATTTTACATTGCCTTATATATTGTATTTCCTACCTTAACAGACAACTTTATGGACCCAACCCAGGAAATCTGTTAATTTTATACTGAACAGGCATTTCTGTTATGATTTTCTGAATGATAAAGCTAATCTGTCTCCTGTAATGCTGAAGAGTTTTATTTCAAGTTCAAATTCTGCTACATATCATTAAATTTTCTATAAAAACATTTACTCATTAACGTTTTCAACAATCTCACTGTTCTGATAGCAGAAGAGCAAGGCCTTCATTCCAATAAAGCAATACAATTTTTTAACATGTAATTAAGAACTATGCTTCTACAAGATAAATAACATTAGTCTTTCACACTGAAACAGAAACACAGTAAATAATGTAAAGAGCCAGTGAGAGCATTATTTCTAAATTTCCATGAATATGCAAATACCTCTAAACATGTCTCCACTGAGTAGAACATATCAAACCATTAAGAACAGGTTTAAAGAAATCAATTGAAAAATTTGCATGGGGGAATCAATAAGTCTCTAAAGGATCAGGGAAAAAAATCAGTACTTTATTTAAATCCCATCCTATGATCAGACTGTGGAAAGTTATGAGGTGGCAAAATTTGCAAAGGTGTTAACACACCATTCTGTAGACAGAAGGCAATTTTGTTTCCCAAATTTAAAAAAAAGCCCATCATTGTAAGACTGACTGTAGAAATTCCTGTAAATTCAAGTCATGGATTTCTCAGGGGTTCCAACTATCTGTTTATGCTTTTAAGTAACTATTGGCCGTTAATGTTTTAAAGCAGGCTCTGAATAATATATTTGAATACAGTCATAAACATACATTCTAACATACTGAAAAGGAGAAAGAAATTATGGGAAATAATGATTAAATTAAAAAACACAGACATCTATTGGTGCAATTTGCTATTTACTACATAACATTTTCAGTACCTTTCCACTAGCAGTTTTCATCAGTGCAAACTCTCTCCCAGCACCAAGGACAGCTGATTCCTCATCAAACCCTGTACCTGTGCAAGCAAGATTGTGTTAACTGAACAGTTTAACCAGGCAGTTTCACAGACCAGTCATCTATCCAAACCTGCTGGTCCATGTAGCCAAATATGGATTTTTTTTTTTTTTTGTTCTGATAGAGCCAAAAGCAAGCTTGAGAGAGCAAAAGTACCTCCAAGCAAAGACCAAGTGATATTTTTCAAAATACTTCTATAGATACTAACAATTCATAACCTCAAATTCCAATGCAAATGTGGTTTTCAAAGTAATTATTTCTCCCTTTAGTCCAGTCAGTGGTCCTTGTAACTTGTTAACTTTGACCCACAGCAAGGAGTTCCACAGTTTAATGATGTTTTATAAAGTCCAAGCTTCAAACAATTATATATTTATTATACAACTGCAGAAAAATACTGGAAAACCATAAATAGTATTAGAGACAGAAAGGTGGTTCAAAATGGGTGTTTGGATTTGACTCTGAGTCAAATAGAATCTGAACAGTTCCAAACATCTCTCCATGTGTTTACTATAGAGCTATACCGTCCTGCACATAGTAGAGCCAAAGGAAAGTGCAGTGTTTCAGCTCTATTGTTTGAATTACCGGGCTTGTTATTAACCTTCAAAGAACAGAACTTACTGATAATGTGCAAATCTTTCTCCAGATCAAACAATGAGATGCCACAAGCATGTAAGCATTTTCTTGCAAGCTTAAGTTGCAGTTCTTGTTGCAATACTGGCTCAGTACTGGTGGCAAATATTCGCACTACAAAGCCATCCTGAAATAAATACAAAAATCCACTTTATACTGTATAAGAACTGCATTACTTTACTTTCCGAGTCCTAAGTGCATCAACATGTATTATTTCAGAATAAACTATCACAGGACATACTGATAAAGTAACATTTATTATAACGTAGCATTTTCTACAGAAGAGAAAAGAAGAAAGTGGTCATCAGGACAACCTGAAGTAAGTATCTGACACCTTAAACATATCTTGAGTTCCATGAAAATGCTATGAACGTTATAAAAATAGCGAACTACTGTAGAAATCTTACTTTTGTAACTATTTACATCTATGTTTTAAGCCCTTATCTTCTCCTGATTCATAACACAAAATTCTGGAGAGTGACTGCTGTAAAGAGTAGCTAGAAGAGTTTTCTGTTTACAAGTACAGAATATCTTCTGACCATGTTAAAAAAAAAAAAAAACAAAAAACCAACAGTTGTTTTGTTAGCAGGGAAATGGACAAATCCTGGTTTTCTTACAGTTGATGTGTGCTGTGTTTTGACACCTCCATCACACCCCATTCCCCATCTTACAGACTTCTCATTACCAAAAATCACACCAGAACTAAAAATATAGCAATCGTCTGCTGGAAAAAAAAAATTAATACGACGACCACTACAGTTTTGTCCCTAGTAGGAACACTTCTTTGAGTTTCCACATCTTTGGCCAACAGGCAATTTTCATACAAAAATTGACTGGAATGTAGTATATTTCCTATCTCTTCTAATAAAACTGGCTGTAAGTTCCAAAGCAATTGCAGGAAATTAAATCAAGAAAACAAACTTATCCTTAAGCTCTAAGAAGCTTATCCCATAAAGAACCTGTAGAACGTGTTAAAAAGATGTTATTCAATGTATAAGAGCTTTTTTCCTGAAGGGGCAATGGAGTTTTTCTTAAAACTTAACTGAAAAAAAAATCTATCACAAATCAAAATTGTGTGAATAAATACCAAAACACTGCTTTTTAATGCACAAATAAAACAGTTTCTCATTACTTCTAGTTGCATGGATTTTGTCCTTAGTTTTGTTAGTGAAGAAAAAGCCAAACACGAAGCAAAAAGGAAGCTATAAATATTGTAAAATAAAGCCCAGTTGAGAGAAAACTAGTTTACCCATAATTTGTGAAACTTACATCTCTAGATGCTGCTATCTGATTAATATATTCTCCATCTGTGAAAAGGATATTCTGCCCTTCAGTATGACAATCTGTGAAAGAAAAATGAAGTGCACTGCATCAGTTTATATTAGCATACATACACAGACTAATCTCTGCTTCTGTCTAATGCATTCTCACTCCAATCAGATTATGAGAGTTCTACTTTGTCTCAAGTGAGATGGTGCTGTTCTGATAATGTATTATTTTACATGAAGATGTCCTATCTCATCAAAAGCATGTAATTCTCCTTAGTTCCTGGAAGAGTTATTGCAATACTTTCCATTGTATGAAACGTTAAGTGGCTACACCCCAATATTTAAATACAAAAACACCCCCATGTGGTAGTCACCTGTGAGGCATATTTTAAACTGTTACAACACAACTAAATTCAAATTTTCCAGGACTATTAAGTCTTTCTCCTTCCCCAATGACTTCTATATAAGCACCATTATCTTTAAAGAAGTGTTTCCTCAGTCCAGCATATAAATTCTACAGAAATAAATGAAACATGGTTTTCGTTATTAATCTCATTTTAAAATTATTTATAGATTTCACTAAACTCTTAGTTGAAAATCTGGGTATTTTTTGAAAGCTATGAAGTAAACACTTGAACACACCACTCATTTATTGAAAATAGGTCAGCTAATTCCAAGAAAAATGGTAGGGAAAGAATTCTACCCAAATTAGGAGGAAAAAAAGAAAACTACCACTTTCTTTGCAAGTTTAAACCTATGTCCCTACACCATTTTTTCTTCCCTTTCTGCACTGCTGATGGAGCTACTGGTAAAAAGATTGGTAACATATGGTTTGTGTTTGTCTCATTGATTACATAGAGGAGACAGACCTCTACCAAAACTACTACAGGATAGCACTTTACACTCCAAATATCTGCTTCATAAACTGAAGATCCAGTATTAGCACTTTATCTAATAAATTTAATGCTAAATTAAGTACACAATGTCTTTCCAGCATAATCAGCAAGTTTGCTATTTTTTTGCTACCTAGCTAAATAATTAAAAATAACACAGCTAAAAACACCCCAGAGAAACCCATTGTTTACTTTTTCCTGATATTCTGCCCAGTCCAATACAGTGTCGTACCAGGAACAGAATATGCATTAGAAAGCCTTCTGTAACACTCACATCTGGAAGCAAAATATCAAAGGTAAGTAACTTTCCTTCCCCTTAGAGCACAATAAGGTATGAGAGTCACAGAAAGTATGAACAAGCATGATGGAAAATGGCAGCAGAAACACTGAAGTTTGAAATACTGCTCTCTCAAACATAAACTCAGATTTAACAACCAAAAGCAATTTACATTACTAATTATCTATGCTGCAGAGTTCTGTTAGTGATAAAAGAAGTATCAGTAACTGGATGAGAAGTTTCAAAACTAATCTAAATGGCATTTCTCCAAAGGTTACAGGAAGCTGGTAAGCACAAAGTTTCCTTAAACGGTTGAAAATTACATGCTCACACAAGCAGAACAGCCAAGGAAACATTTCGGCCACCAGTGGATCCATATTGCACTATTTAGCCTATTGCTTGGGTCACTTCAAGAAAGGCGAGTCTCCTGGCAAACATTTCTGGGGGCTCTTCCTATGTTTGGTAGATCTGTTCAAAGACAAAATCTGGAACAGGGATGGGTTTTTTAAAAAATACATGCTCTCCAGAAGACTTCCTAAAAATTAGCACTTGCTTAGCTAACAAACAGGCCCAGCATTAAATAATCGAATTAATGGGAAGACTGAAAAATGGAAGGCAAATGGAGAATCCAGAAAAACTAGTGTTATGTCTCAGCTAGGAAGGAACTTGTATGATCAATCCTAAATGTTATTCAACCTGACTTTCTATATTACCATGGGGGTGAGGATAACCAAGCTTTCTTGTCTGGAGATCACTATAAGAGAACAGGTTGATGTTTTACTAAAAACACATAACTACAGACATCTGCTTATCACAGTCTACTAGAGGCTTCAAAGGAAGATGACTGTGAAACATCACTTTCCACATTCATACTGTGCATTCTGCACCTGCTAACAATGCAGGCATTGAGGTCATCTAGGCTACCCTCAGTTAGCAGTACTTTTCACACTAAGGGAATAATCCTGAGCCTAAGACACTAATTTGCAATTTCAAAAAACAATAAAACCATACACCATGTGATTTCAATTTCTCCAGCTGAAAACAGAAACTGTTTTAAGGTATGCAGTAAGCATTACTGTTGAAAGAAATGGCAAAGCTGAAAACCTCTGTAAATTCCGATCTAGTCACCTAGTAAATTCTCATTGAATTCAAACATTCTTTTATAATATATGGACCAAGAAAACAAAAACACAACTCAGGCACAGCCTATAAATCTAGGCAAAGGCATTAGATACAAGAATGCTGACAGCCTGGTAATTCCAGATATAAGACTGGATTTGCAAGATCATCTATCAGAGTGGAAAGATTGCCTTTTAAAAACAGAAGTTTATGGCTTCAAGAAGCTGATGGATCCTACTGTCCAAGAAAGGAGAAAATAATTTTCCACAGTTCTCTGACCTTTTTAAGGTCATGTGACTTCTATCTAGGATCAACTTCTAATCACATCTGCTAACCTCCTATGCATCCCTTGTATTAATAAATTCTAACACCTTTTTTTAATGCACTATCACCAGCCGAGGCACTTGAGAAAGATTAATTCCACTTAGAGACAAGTCTGAATACCATACCAAGTAGGAGCAAATATTTGCTGTGTTCAGCTGTTAGCAAGGTCATTGGCCTCTAGATCTGTCCAGCATGGTTTTTCAGAACTAGAACAACTTGCAAGTCACCATAAGATTTCAGTGGGGGAGCCACTACTATTCAGAGTTAAGTACCTACTCAGTTTTCCTCAGGTCAGACACCCTCCTACTTTCATTTCATTTTTTCTAATGGGAAAGGAAAATAACCAGAAGTGGACTCCCTGGAATTTGTCCTAGGCAAAAGAACAAGGTCATATCTGCTCACAGAAACACACTGAGATAAATGTGTAGAAGTGCATAGAACAGCAAAGTTCAAGGACTGAAATACCAAGGACCGGAGTTACAAAGAACATCTAACTTTGACACCATCACAAATCATACAAAATGCAATGGTGCAGACAGTTTGAGAAATTTCTGACTGGATATTCAATTTCAGATTTGCTTTTGCATTTTGTTGAGAAGGCACACTCTCATTTAATTTGTGCCTTTTTACAGTATAAATACAAGGCAGTCTTGCAGAATGACACTTGTAACTGCAATTTACAAAAGCAAGCTAACATCTCCGAAGGGTACAATTTAAATGTGCTCAAATCTCTATCAAGACTTGCATGAAAAACACTGATTTGTTTACAAATGGTGACATAATTAAGGACATCAACGAACACTAGAGTGTAAGAAGCTGCCCTGAGGTGAAGAAAGTTGAAATACCACTCCGAAAGCCATTTTTTCAGGTCTTTGAATGTGCTCTCACTGAAATATCTCATAGGGCCCCCACAAAGAGCAAGAACAACTTAAAAAGACATCATGCTTTATAAGTATGTGAAGAAGATTGCATGGACTACATTCAACATTCAGAACTTGTTAAAAAAATTGCTGTTTGCATTTTAAAGACAAAAATCCTAGAGAACTTTTCTCGGGTTTCAGTCAGTGGTTTCTTATTTATGCCAGGATGAAAGAAAATCTTTCTAATCTACAAAATAAGCCTGCCATTGCTTGATTAAAAAAAAAATTCTTGTTTCCTTCTGCTATTTATGTGTATAGCCAGGAGCAGATGTATTTCACTAAAAGGCCATTAAAGCATGTTCCAAGACCATCCTCATTCTCTAAACAGAGTGAAGTTATGAGGCTCCTCTGAAATAGGACAACAAAATGAAAACAAACAAGCAAACCCCACGCAAAAACATAAAACTGAAAAAAAAAATTTCCAAACAAATAAACCAAAATCCATCACCAATATAACAGCATGGTTCATAAGTGTTCATTAGCTGCCTTTGCTTTTTGGATACATTTTTACCCTATTAAAAAACAAAATTATTTTGTTCACAGTTTATAACTGCCTACTTGTAAGAGATCCTGGAAACAAAGTCACATGTGAGCCAAAACTTGAAGTTCAAACAAAAACGAAATGAAAAATTTTAGGAAGGAATTTAAGGTCTTGTAGTCTTCAAATTAAGATGATCACAGATTCCAGAATGCTGCAACATTCTTCCAGCAACTGGAGTAAGATGCAAGCCCTCTAAGTGAAATACTGAAGATTGTCTGAAGTGAAACAAAGTCATAAAGTAATCTATTTGTGACCTCAAAATCTCTCAGTTTCTTTTCTGCTTGCCTGGAAACACGTAACATGCACACAGCAAACTATACCAAATTCCTCTCATCTGGAGGTTCTTACCTGGCAAAGCAACTGTACCGTCTTGTTCCAAGGTTTCAGGGTTTATTCTTATGGCTGTCATACTGTGATTATTTGTATCTCTATATAATAAATAGCCCTGTCAAGAACAAAAAAAAATATATCTAGAGAGGTATGAAAAAATACTCTTAAATACATTAACAGATGTTGAAAGGGAAAAAATGCAATCATTATTTTAGATGTTGCTTTAAAATAGTCCAAGTCTTTTACATCAAATGATGATCAACATCTTTTCTACTAATCAAATTTGACATTAAAAAATGGAAATTTTACTCTCTTCCTCCACTTTCTACATGCCATAGATTAGCATTCTGAAACTTGTATACAACTTTTGAAGCCTCACATGGTTAATTCTGTTATTTATATCTGTATACAATTAGAGTTAAAAGCCACAGCCACAGTAAAAACCAATGTTTGTCTCCATTTTTCAAATCAACAAAATAAGTCACAGGAATTTCAGAAAGGCAATAGATAATGTTACCCTAAATAGAAGGGCAATCATTAATGCCCTTCATTAATACATGCATTAAAACCTAGAACTAAAAAAAAAAAAAAATTAACTACTTTGACTCCCACACTAAGACATTTTCTTCCCTTGAAACTACTAGAAAAATAAATATAAGTGAAATGAAAAAAATAAGCCCACATAAATTAAGCAAAGAGCATTAAAGAAGATAGAAAAGCTTCAATTTAAAAATAACTAATATGATGAAGCAAGAAAAATCACTTGAATATAAGTTAACCAAGCACCTGAAGGGAAATGACACTAAGGACACAGTTGCTCTCTCTTATGGACACATATCTAGCAATAACTGTAAGTTACAAACTTTTCTATAAATACAGCCCCAGAATGACACTTGTCCCAACTGCAATGCCTTTGGCTACAGTCACTGTGTGACAGAATACACCTATACAAGCACTCAAAAAGCATCACATATATAATGAAAGCACATGAATCCTGTTCCTTTCCAAACTGATAAAACAGGCTCCAGAATGAATACACCCACACCCATTTGTTTTGCGCCAGTTTATCTTTTGGTGATCTGCTTTTGTATACACACACACACACACACACACGATAACTGCATTGAAAGAACGTGTATTTGTAAGGGACAATTTACTTTCAAAAGCATGGCAAGGAGTATACTAAAAATCACACTGGGACAATGAGATCACTCCGTTAATAGTAAATATACAATAAATTAAGTACATTTTTTGTTCTCTAAAATGTACTTTTTGGTATGTTTCAAGGTTTTTTTATAGTGAATAATAAAAGTAAGAAAAAGTGGTTGCTATTCCAGAAACTAACTCTAAAAAACCCAAACCATCCAAATATAATTAACTCTGCAATGACAATGTCAACAATTATCTCTAAATATTGTTTACGTATGTTAAGTCCTACCCAACCAAAACAGCACTTCCTTATTTTACTGCAGATGTTTTAACATCAGTTTCTTTTCATAAACAGGTATTTAAAATATTTTTTACATGTTTGTTGCAACAGCACTTTTTTACATCCATTGACAGGCACTTAGAAACACACATCAATTGACTGCACAGTTCATAAACTGTTGTGCTAAACCATCGTATTTTGCAAAAGTCTTTACAGTGACAACACAAAGCAAGGACACTCCATTATTTCTTTCTACAGGCCAGTATAATCACATGTCCACCATCTTCTATAATTTAGAAGCCAGTACCAAAAAACTTGCTCTTTATAATGAAAGCTAAAGGAATGATAAAATATCCATGTAAGCTTACTCTAAGCCAGGGTCTATTTAAACTACTCATGAGGAGAGGAGAGACTCGCACATTTTATGTATTCACCTACCTGAGCATAGCCTAACCAAGACTTTTTTTCTTTTCTGTTTTTGATGCGGGATGTAGAATTGTATATATGGCCCTGAAAAGCAAAAAACTTCCATCATTTCATAAATACCAGAGTGAAAACACAACAAAATCATTTACCATGTAAGTAATGTCTTCAACCATACTGCAAAGTGAAAATTCTAAGAAAATGTTGTCAAATTGTCATAGAAATTATCAGAAAAATTTACACAAACTGTAATAGAGCTGATGATTAGTAAGCTATGTATGATTCTCCATGGAAACAGGACATCATAAAAGTTAAATTAAAATACTAAGTATCACTCATCAGACAAGAAGCAGCCACATTACCCTCACTGTCCCGCTATATCCAGAGCCAATTTTGTAAAGTCCATCTTTACATAAGAGATAGAGGAAAAAACCATCACTCTGAAGTAGGCACTGGTCATCTTCATCTACAGATATTTCTTTCAATGGCCATTTGTGCATCAAGGCTGCCTTCTTTATTCCATTACTGAACCAGTCCTGGATTTGGATTTTGCCCACCAGAACTGCCTGTACACTCCGCTGAAGAGAGTTTAAAATGGTTGGCACCTAAACAGTAAAAGAAATAGTGAGTGAAAAAGATGACAAATTTTTAAAATGTTGTATTTTCTGTTCTAACTTCAGCTCAAGAGAGACAAAGAAATACCAACTCATATCAAAAACAGTGAGAGGGGACAAAAAGGTAACTAAAATTAAACAACACTTCTTCCCAGAACTCATGAGAAGCATTCATTTACATAAATTCCCAGACACAGAGAAGTTTTAGTGCAAGACCTGAATAGTCTGACAAGCATGGCTGCCGTTATTGGTGAGGATTGCAGAGATTGCTTGCAATGTCCTTCCTGTCTCTCCCCAGGCAGCTACCAAACTGAAGAGGCAAGCGCAGGAAAGTGCTGTCAAGGACTGTCCTGTACTGTCATTCATTCCCGTGCTACGGACAGTTATTTCCAGAAGCAGCTGGAACAGGGATTCTGGAGATAAAACACAGCCATTAAACAGAGAAGTCACAAAATCATACAACACAATTTAATTACCAATGGGAAATTAAACAAGGAAAATACATTGTATATTTCCTCAGCTATTATGTTTAGAGCTAGTTTTAGATAGAAAAGCATCTTAAATAAACCTCAACTATCCTTAACTTTTCTTCTTTCCAGACAGAAAACATCAAGTCCGGATAATCACCACGGCCAAAGAAGAAAAACTACAACTATTTCTTTCACAGTTGAACACATTAGTAACAAATGGGCCTGAAAGTGTTATTTGATTTGCCTGTTCAGTCTAGCCCATCACCGAGATGTGTAGGTCCTGACTGAACTTACTACTCTTTATGACTACCCATGTTGAAGTACAACCCACTTCACAGAAATGAGCATTTCAAATTGAGGCTTGAAAATTATTTTGATCACATGCCTCTTTCCAAACACTGTTCGGTGGCTGAACATCTGTAACAATCAAGGTGTGAACAGAAATCCACGTAAATTTTCTTGAGACAGATACAATTAACCACTAAGGTAGTAATTAAAAAGCCTTCTTTGTAGCTTTTTAATACTCCATTCATCAATACAAAATAGAAGTGTTCTGTAGCAAATTACTATCTTTGGAAATGGAATACTGTTAAGTCAGAAAATATTTAAAAATACATGAAGTCAAAAGACTTTTTAAAAATTGTTTTTAAACAACTCAGACTACAGTCTAGACCTCTCTGCAGTTGTATAAACCAACAAAAGATAACGGGATTTTAACTTAAATGATATAGTCAAATCATGGTCTGAAATGCATCAGGAATTCAACCTTGATTTTCAGTATCATTAAAAAGAGAACTAATTTTCAGGAAAGCTTTGGGATGGCCAGAGAAAATAAAAACCAAGAATTCTGACAGTCTGCTTAGCAGCTTCACATAAATTACAACATTAAAATATCTAAGATATAGATCACAACAGCAGATTGCAAGAGAAATTCACCCTAGAACTGTATTGTTTCCAATAAGACCAAGTATTTTATTCTTCAGTGAGACAAGTGAAGCCCAATTTGTTAGTCTGTAATGTTTACTATGTTTCAGTGAGGAAGTACTGAGTACTGCCACAGACACCATAAGGAGTTTACACTCCAGAATAAAGTCAGGCATTTGAGAACAAGCATGGTGCTATCTCACAAATAGTTACCAAGAACCATTTTCATCTGTCCAACACAATAATAGATGTGTGTTTATAAAAATATAATAAGAGATGAGATATTACCTAGGACTTCTGGAGGCTCTGATTGCAGGCCTTCTGGTTGCTGACCTTGGAGCACATTAAGTAGGGCTTGTAGGCTCCTGAGACACAAGGATGGATGAGAAAATCTTGTCTCCTTTATCAACTCAAAGACTTCACACAATCCAACTTCAATGATCTAAAGAAGAGATTTTTCAGAACAGCCGTCAATGCAATATTTTTATATCTTCACCAGAAAAAATACATCCCAATGTTCACTGAACAAGATAATTATTCAAATAAAAAGTTGCAATATAAAAATACAGCGTTAAATCAAACGAGAATCAAAATCAAGAACCCACCTATACCAGCAAATATTAAATTTGTCAGCCACTACATAAAGAGCATATCTAAGCAGAATAATAGTTTCCTGAAAGAGTAAGGAAAGTTAAAACTTTTTGCACAATAAAACGCTAACTTTGCCTCTGATCCTTTCTAATTTCTATCCGGTTCACACTTTGACAGTCTTCTTTTTCCTTGCTCATTAACATGAGCCAGCAAACTAGAATTGTCTTGCAACCTGGCTTCACAACCTGAATAACAATACGTCTGACAGCTGATACTGGTAGCTCTACCATCTTCCTCTCCAAAGCCTTGGGGAATATTTTTTATATTGTGACAAAAAACAAAGATTAATTGTTTGTCACTAAAACTCTGAATGTAATGATTGCAGACATGCATTAAGCCAACTAATAGAACATGTAAAACCCCTGTCACAGCCACCTCTAACTATCCCTTTTAGAATTCCTGACTATTCTGAGATTACAGTCATGCTTCTCTCCACTGACTGCTTCCTTGTACTTCCTTCTCAAACTCTGTATTTAATAATGATAAAGATAAAAGAATAATGATTAAAGATAAAAGAAAAGAGAAGAGAGTTAGCACATTACAAAGAAGCAACTGTATCTTCAAAACTTTATTATGTGTTTTGGTCAGGAGTCCCTATGTATAGAGTGTTTAACAGAGACTCACCCCTGAGCCAAAATCTTAGGAAATAGACTAAAATGTGAAAATAAATAACATCATTAATGAAACTGCCACTCATGCTTACAATATATATATTTTGGCAGTCAGCTCTAAGTTCTACTGGATGCCTTGTAACTGACTTTTTTGATGACTTTTAATTTGATTCCCATCCTTCAGAAATTATTTTATAATCTATTTTATTCCTACAGGAATGATAAAGACATAACCAAGTCAAGTCTTCAAAGCACAACAGCAATTTTCCTGCTAATTACACCCTACATTTCACATCTGCAGTGGAGTTGGGGGGAAACACATACATGGAATCTACATGGGAAAAAAACCAAACCTGTCAACATGAAAAAAGCATGATGGTTTTTCCAGGATCTAAAACTCCCCATCATCCTAAAGGCTAAAAAATAAAACACATTGTAGTACATTTGTAGAAATGCCCCTTTTGTTCAGTCATAGCGTCTTTGAAAGAAACTAAGTCTATTTTATTCTTCACAATCTTCAGTCAGAAGACCTCATCTGAGAGCTGACAGAGGCAGCTACAGATAGTAGAGAGCATAACACAGTGGAAAGAGTGGCGAACTTCCACTACAGTAGGGATCACTAAGAGAGAGTTCTGCTGGGATGTTGTCAATTCTGCACAGGTTTTGGGCTGGTTTCTAAATATCTGAGATCAAGAGACTGGGTAGGCTTCATAAAACAGATCTACTCACCATAATATTTCATGTATGTATAATCATGTACATATATGTGTGTATCTCTCTACCTCTCTCCTCCAGACTGTACACTAAAAGACAGAATAAGCAGACAGTTCTTTTCAAGATATCTCAAGCTTGTTCTCACTGCTCTCTGAAGGGTTTTCCCGCCAAAACAAGTACTCTGCCTCAGCTTGTGTCACAATCTGACTGCTCTTACTGATGCTCTCTGTGTAGCCATTCTCCCATTCCGTTTGCAACACCTTTAAGATTTCAGATGAAAAGTTTAAGAATGCTCAACAAAAGACACCCAAAATTCTAGCCTGGATGCAGACACTGTGACTCCTAACTAATTCCTAAAACCCCTCCTATTTAATCTTGAAGTCTTATCTGTGCTCTTGTTTTATTTCCTTTAGCTTACCTCTCATAGCATTGTGAGCAAATGCTCACATTTCTATAATTAAAATTACACACTAATTTATATTATATACATACATAAAAAAGAACATTTACAAAGGTAAAATTCTCCTAATGAATTTTAAAAGACTTAAAGTCAGTCTCTAGAGAAAGCAATTATTTGTCTTCTACTTTTTGTTACAACTTAAAAATTTTAATTTTTGCTTAAGCTTATTAGCAAAATGTATGTCAGTGTAGGAACAAAGAATATTTAAGTCAGTTAATTCCACCTTAATCACTTTAATCCAGTATTTGCTCCTTTTTGTAAAGGGCTTTTGTGGATCATTTGTAACTCAGCGTTAAGGTTAAAACTGAGAAGGGGTGAAGGTGAAGGGTGTTGGAAATATCTGTTCTTTATTCTGCAGATTACAAATCTTTTCAACAGAACTGAATCTACTCCATTTTAAGTAGAAAGAATTCCTCATCATTAGCTAAGGTACTAAATAAATAAGGTAGTTAATAAATATGTCAGACCAAGGCAAATATTTCTTGAGAAATCAAAAATACAAAGCTATCAAAGCAAAACTATCTGAACACATCCAAACCACAATTTTTTTGTTATGCTAATATCAGACAATTAGCTATGTCTCTGTCTCTCAATGTTAAAAACAACTGCTCTCAATCTTATTATAGAAATTGCACAGGACAACTTCTGATTTCAAAATACATTCTACTTAAAGGCTCTAACAAACCTGACTTCCCCAAGTTTAAGATCTGAAAGAAAAGTACTTCAATAGAACACTTGAAGTCACTCCAAGCTACAAAAACGTAGAATGTTTTCAACTTATTCTCAATTTTAAAAAATCAACAGACCAAGGACTATACTCTGGAGCATCTGTAAAAGCACAAATCCTAGTCACACTTTTTAACATCTTTCACCTCACTGTCAAACTCAAAATACATTAGTATTCTTTCTAAAAAACTAACAGTTACTATCAGAAATTTGTCTGTTGTAAATACTGTAAACCTTGGAAACATTACAATAACTTTCTTCTTTACAGTTAACAGACTAAATTCTACACAATACTGTTCATTATCATGAGACAAACCAGGACACCAAGACATTTACACAGTCAGTCCCTAGAAGTTTTACTACATATGAGACAGTAGCAAGCTGATGCTTTTTCAAAAACATTGAATGCAAGTCCAACTGTTACCTCCAAGTGACCTAAACAACCCTATACAACCTAGACAGTTATGAAAAATAGTGAGATTGTATCAGGCATCTAAACATACTTTTGAATCAAAAATTCTCAAATTTCATATTTTGTAGACTCTTTACTAAAAATAAACAGTTTGACAATGTACTAATTTTCACCAATTTTATATTTACTGTATGTAACAAAATCTCAAAAATTTTCTGTCTTCAGAGAAGTTGGTTATCTACAGTTTCCCTACCATTTTTTCTAAGCTACCATCTTTTTAAAACTGTGCTACTTTTCCAAGTCTCTTTGCAATAAAGTCTCTTTGCTGTCCCACACAATACCTATGTTTTGGTTTCCACATGCAAGTCTTCTGTCCATACCACTGATAAACCTCATCCTTCTTGGAACCTCTTTTAATTTCAACATCTCTTTAAAATGCCACTCCATTCGCTATAAATGCTAATAGCTACACTTCCTTTTACTTAAAAAAAAGCACTTGCTGATTCATTTGATGCAATCCATGAGGACTCAGATGCAGTTTATAAACAATGCTGAGTTTATTTCTAGTGACCACATATTTTGCAATCATCAATTACGAAATTTCAGTTGGCTGATTTGATTATGCTTCTCTGCAACTTGCCACCATTATTTCCTGGAGTGCCAACTTTGCCCTTCAGATAATAACACCTAAATGCAATCACCTATAAAATCCTAATTTTCTAAGCCTAATTCAAACTTTCTACATAATCACAGCTGCAGCCACCTTTTAAATTCAACATTTCTACTAGTTTTAGAGTAAATACATAAACAAGGGAAGTTAATCTGAACATGCTTTTTAGATTCAGAAAAACAACAGAACAAAGCACAATTCCTAGCACTGATAAGGAAGCAATGAATGAAACTAAATGCATAGTTTTGTAATACATAATAAAAAACAAGTGAATCAACAAATTGGAAAAAAAAAATCAGTAAGTCCTATACTTCTGACTTTCCACCATTAATCCTACTGTAAGCACAGAAGCAGCCAATAGTGAAAAGACTCACTCTAACTGTTCAACTATAGCATCAAAATCTTAACATGCATTAAAATCTGGAGATGTCAGTACCACTAAGGACACTAAAGCCAAAAAAGGGAAAGAGTAATTGATAGTTACTACAATTACATGCATACCCAGCAAAATATCTTAGGAACCATTCCACCAAAGTATTTCCATTATTAAAAATACTTACTCTTTTTGGAGGGTAAAGCAAAAGAAAACACTCTTTACCATCATGAGTTGGTAGCCACACAGAGATAAAAGAGCTGCCTTATTTGCATCATTTCTGTGTAGATTTTGAGGCTGTAGATGTTCAAGTACCAACAATTTTAAAGGAGTGCCACCTGAGTGTTTAACTGACATTTAATTGATTTCAATTTGGGCATGTACACAGATCATCCTAATTCATCAAATGATTCTGAACTAGATGGACTATAAATAAAACTACAGCAGTGTTTTAAGCAGCTAGCTTATACTGCTGTTCTTTAATCCCCAAAAAGAACACATCAGCCTTAGATGACATACATGGCACACTTTAAATGGTATCAATTACTTGCCTTTGGAAGTTTAATAGGTGGTTCTTTGGGCTCCTCTTCTTCATCACTGTCCGAATCCCCACTCTGGACACTGTTCTTTGAAGCCAAAGACACAGATGCTTCCTTTTTCTGCCACTCCAACACACAATGGCGGACATTGCAGTAAACATTAAAAGCTGAAGGATTGCTATGTAATCTGATATCTGGTATGGTTATTGTACTCTCTAGGTTTTCAGTCTGAAAAACAAGATTTGTTTTAGTTTATTAGTTCAGTAAAGTTTCAAGCTTTGCTAAATATAAATTATCTCAACAGTCTCAATTTTCACAGACCAAATTATTACCAAACTGGAGACAACTTTGCTCTTGAAGTTTTATTTCAGGTAGGGAAGAAAGAAAGGAAGAAGAAATTTCAATAGATTCCATCTAGCTTTAGTCTCTACCTCTTATAACTTGATGACAACACTGGGACTGAAAATAAAAGCAGCTCAGGCTACACAACGGTCCAAACCTATGCCAGTGACAGGAGTAGCAGAATCAAGCTTTATCTTCTTATCAGTCTGTTTTGGGGGTTTTAATTATAACTGAATTTTGAAATACTTGCCTTTTATTCTAGTTATTCTAATTGTTAGTTTTAACCTGCTGGCAAATACTAAAAATTCCAGCTGTTTGTTAAACATATACTAGAAATTTTAAAAACCCACTTGCTTTGCCACTAAATGAAAACTGAGGACAAGTCCAAAAACTTCTACCAGTATGCTAAAGATAATAGCTTTCAGAATAATAATCTAACGGACTAATTCTTAAATACAGAAATCAAGGTCAGTGACTAAACAGGACACCATTATTTTTTCAGAAGCCCTGAGCCATAAAGTGCGAGTTGGGAAATTGGTCTGAGAAACTATCACTACCCTGGCCAATCGTGGTACCTGCTACTGGTGTATTATTGTCAGCCTGGCCAAGATACAAAGTAGCCTTCATGAAGGCTGTCAGTGGACTTGGAAAAAGAGTAAGACAAACCGTTTAAAAAAAACATTTAAAAAAAATCTGCTCTGTACTTTCCCAGTCTACAACGGTAAGATGGGTGAAGATGACTGACTTGAAAAAAACCAGAACTCCACAAGAATTAATTCCCAGGTAGGTTATTCTTTCCATTTGGTGGTGTACTAGCAAAGACCAGGCTGGTTTGAGCATAGGTTTGAATACTTGATTTCAGGCATATGGGAGGAAGAATTCTCTGTAACAACTTGCAGCAGACAGAGTGCACAAAGACCAAGTAAGGAGAGAAGGCTCAGGCTAAGAGAGCAGGACAAATTTGCTTGACCATGGAAGGCAAAACGTGGGGGATAATTAGGCCAGATAGACTCAGGGTTGTGACTAACTTCACAAGGTCATTTTGGTTTCTTTCTTGTATTCTTGAGAGATAGGGGGAGGAGGGGCACAGTGAGAGTGGAGGCTTTTGGTCTTTTTTCTTATTTATAGGGTATTAATATTGTGCATTGCCACATTCATCTAGCACGAAATTATGCAGTGAATTATATTACAGTGATTTGAAACAGATGACTGAGAGAAGTGATGGGAAAGAGAACATTAAACTATCAGAGGAGAGGTAAAAGAAATTTGAGAACCAGTGAACTGGGTAATATTTTAATGGGGTGATTTATTTTTCTACAATATAGTTGCTACAATTTCCTACATCAAAAACATTTCTATCTGCACATACATTTTTATTAATACCAGAGATAACACAGGACTCTAAGCTAGACCTTTTAACTTAACATATTACTAAATATAAAAAAATTGAAAATTACTTGAAAATATTTAGTTGTTTACATATTCCCTCTTTTTGACTAAAATATTATTCTGGTATATATCTGACTATCCTTCCTTTCCATTATTTCTAAAGTTACTGCAATCTAGAACATTAAGAAGCAATGCTGTACTGTGCAATCTCTTTTATCAAACACAGATTTTCTATTAATTTTTCTCACCTGCATCACTGTTACCAGTAAGCACAAAAATACAAAGATAATGAAGGAGAAAAAAGAAAAACCTGGAAAAAGTTCCTTACATGCATACTCAAATTTGACAGGTTTTTTTCTTTAGCTCAACAGAACTTCTGCCATTAGGGATTGATAGACAGCAAAATCAAGTCCTTGTTCAATATTAATACCTTTAAAATAGTAAATTTCCTCCTAAAAATCCCACAATACTAATCCGTGCAAGCACCCAAAGTACAACCTCATATGTTATTCCAATATCAAAATAAATTTGGATTGAACCCACTGATAATGAGGGGGTTTTTTGAAGTTTATTTGACACCAGAAAACTGAATAGTTATAAGATGTAACTCTTCAGTACAGCTCCTGTTATGGCAAATCCATGGTATAAGCTTTCAGCTTTAAAGCTAGCTTAGTTGAACAACACAGGTTAAATTCCTTAATAAACTTACTTCACTAAAGTTTTATACTGACAGTCACCGGAAGAGAAAGAGGTATCTCAGAGGCTGCAGATATTTATCTGAAACTTCACTCATCTAGTTAGTATCACATATTGTAATTGTAACTTTTGTAAAGAGTTTCCATTCCAACTCTTTCTTGTCAGCTCAGCTAAGTCTTTGCTCCAGAAGAGCCTAAGTTCTGTAGCTCACATAGTCTCATTTGAAACAGACTGGCCAAACTGTTAAACCAGCACAGATGATTTAAAATATTACAGTGTTAGATAAAAATCAGCGTATGTTTTCTTGCCTATTAATAACAAGCTGACTAATTTTCAAAAATAAACTCCTTATTCTCAATACTTTACAACTATTAACCAGAAAGCACTTTAAGTATTCTCTGTGTTCAGTGTTTCTCTTTTCTACAACATGCATGAACAATACTTACATACACTAATCTCCTACCCAGACTTCCATATAGCACAACATCCTCCACAAACTTCATCATAAGGTAAAGAACACTGATGTGATTTGTGATGGCTTTGCTCATGTCTAAGGGGTTTAACTATAATACTTAATAGTTGCTAGGTCTTCAAAACAAACATCTGTTCAAAAGTGGATGTATATAAACAGGTTGTACAAACATCACTTTCTTAGATTTCCTTTACATAAGGCAAGAATGGAGCTGACAACAAAAAAAAAACCCCACTATAACTTTCTGCCCTTCTAACACAAATGCTCATTCAGTGAGCAGCTTTTTTGTTTTTTTTTTTTCCTTTCTTCAATAGTGACAGAGGAAATTATTCAAAACAGATGTCAGAAGTTTTTTCCATATGAAACAGGTGTTTTTCCTTCCCAGATAAGATTCCTAGCTTCACTGAGGTCAGATACACTGAACAAGTCAGAAAACTGGGATTTAAGTTCATCCCATCATCACCTGAAAGTCTTTTCTGCAGCTAATGAGTACCTTCTATACAGTCATAAAAACTTCTCCAATATTATGAGACTCATGATACCACCTGTACAATCTTGCTGCTGACAGATTTTGAGTAGAATAGGCAAGTAAGAAAATCTAACCAATAGTGGTACTTACAGAACCTCACTATCAAAACTAATAAAATCTCCTTTAACTTACAATTCTCTTAATGATACTGCATTTCATGTTGGCACAAAATACATCTACATTGCAAAGAAAAACGGTAGAACGTTAAACCAAAATGCTAACTTTAAGAATTCACTAACGCAATTTATTGATTTTGCACAGATCTACAATTATTAATAATCCAAACAGACTGCTCTTGAACTACAGGATAAATTATTTCAGAAAGAAACAACGCCTTACAGCTTGTTTTTGTGGTGTTAAGACCATTGAGATACACATGACACTTGTGAATAAGGTGAAGATCAGCAATCACTTTCTCCACCTCTGAATGTCCAATTCTTAATGGCTGCTGGACTACTGCAATCCCAAGTGCTCATTAAATTTGGCTACAAACTCAGCTTCCAGAGTGCCTAAGTAGTAGATAAGATGACAGCTTCTTTATCAACTTTTCTCCCAAAGCATCTGGTTTCTCGGAAAATGACATAGCTACTGCTTTCAAAAAGAAGAGAACTTACACACTGGAAAGTAGACTTTTGCTGTTTGACTCAGTAGTTTTCATATGAGCTGTAACACACTGGGACATCCTAAATATTCATCTTTGCTGTTTCACTTGGTTTCATCAAAAATTAAATGTGCACCTTCTTAAATCAAGATACACAATGAAACACACATTGTAGAACATAAGTATCCACCATTAGTGAACACAGCTTTAATAGTCAAGACTTCATTTCCTGTGTGTTACTTTTTATTTTCTGAAAGATAAGACACTAATTTATGAGAGAGAGATCAAAGCGCAGATGCCCACACCCTGATGCCTGGCTTGCCCTTGTAAACATATAGTCGCTGCTAAACAGAAGAATGAATTATGTAGGAGAGGGTAAACAGCACAAGCAACCTCCTTCTAATCACTCTTCTCAATCAGTCTTTTGTCATGTTCCAGTACACTCAAGGAAAGGAGCGGGAAAAACCAAAACCCTCTGGTCTCCTTTACACTCATCTCACACATAAACTGTCTTCCCTAAAGATGAAATCCATACATAGCTTATTTTCTGACCTATTTTTTTTTTTTATTCCTCTTGAATCAGATGAGCGTAGTAATGGTTTATTCTTAAATATGATGGAAATAGACTATAATCTAGGAGAGGAAAGTTAATCTGCTGTTAAAGATGGGTCAGGTTATAATAACCATCTGATCTAATCCATGTGTAACACTGAAGAGAGAACCACACCAAATTCTTCCTCAGACAGATCTCTTAGAAAGGGATGCCCTCTTGAGGTTGAAGGACTGAATAATACAAAAGGCACTGAAAACAACGCCAAATTATTTGAGATTTATTAGCTTACAGGTAATTATATTAGCTCTAAGTATAATATTAGCTTACAATGAATATGCCTACTACATGAACCTACCCCTTAAAGTTATATTTCTCCCATTTGTATAAAGCTAAAAAAGTCGTAGCTTAGAACTTCTGCATAAACTAAACAGGCAGATGCCAAACATTTCAAGTACAAGCTATGTTTGGTGGACTCCAATTTTTCAGTATTCTTCAAATAACATTATGAAGATGGTGAACTGTGGTTTTCTATCTAAGTCTCTTTCACACAAGTGTCCTAAGCAGCACTTTGCATAGCAAGGGGAAAAATATCCAGGGTGTCTGAAAGGGAGAGGGGGGTGGTTAGCAGCAATATTGATAGAGTTGGGAAAAGTTACACAGCCTTACAATTTTCTGGCGATATTCTCTACTACAGGAGAAAAAAAAAGGGGAGGAGGCAGGTAGAGACTGGAATTCAAGATGCTACACTCATGTCTAACAATCAGATACTTGTTTTCTATGTAAGTCACTTATGTCAGCAGTGGATTTCTAAAGCCAAAATAGACTGCACTACACAGAAAACTTTTATACCTCCATTTAAAAAATAGATACTAAACCACAAACCCAAAAATTAGTGATAGTTCAAATACCAGCACAACCCAGCTTGGAAACAGAGTAAGGCTCAAACTACTGGGCTGTATTAAGCACCAATTAGTTTTATACCTAAAATGTTCTAATATTTAACACTTAAATGGTGGAAATAATTTTCTTCCAGTTGCTCAACAATTATTTCTCTTTTAAAGTTCTCTCCTCTTCCATTACTCAATCATTTTTAGTAAGTACAGGATATAAATGAAAAGTTTTTGGATTCCTTCATCTTATTCTTGATTTAAGGCCCTCTCTGCCTCTACTAAGTACATTAAGAGAAAGCTTCCATCTCCATTCAGACTAAAAGACCCTGTTTCTTCAAAAAATAAACCAATGCACACAAACTCTACTGCTCAGAATGACCAGCACTGAAAGACTTTTCAATCTGCTCTATTTTAAACCTTCCAAATGGAAGTTTATATTTTCCTGACAATAGACACATCCATTTTCAGACATTCCAGTGCAAAAATAATCACTGAGCTGATTCTACCATGGTAAGCATTGGGATGCATTGAAAAGTATATAAAAAAACAAGAACAAAAAAACCCTCCCATAACAAACCAACTAAAAAAGAAAAAAAAAAACCAAAAAACAAAACCACCCCACTCTGTCAGTTTCATAACCTTAATATATGAAGATGGTTTTAGCTTTTCCTTCTCAGCTACATTTTCAGGAAATGCACAGTATTTTGCTATCAGACAGAAATGAGCTGGAGTGCCTTTCTGTATTTGAGTCATTTTGAATGAAGACGAATGCTCTAATGGTCAACCTCAAACAGTGTCTAGAATAATGGCAACAGTAACAGACATATGAAAATCCCTTATGACTTTCAAAGATATAAATCTTAATGCTTCAAGTAGAAACTGACTTAAAAACCAGGTAGATCTTCAGAACAACTTTCCATAGGGGTAAGATGAGGAGATTTTCAGTTAGTGCCATATCAACAACTACCGACAAGTACTAGCCTCTAGTATGTTCACATTGTCTTGGCCAAGGATCCTGCCACTCCACTTACCCAATGCAACAAAATCTAAGAACTACATCCAACTGTTAAGCTTGTGAACAGCCATTCTGTATTTAGCTATTTATTTAGCTTTCTTCTTGGCAGTAAAACTAGAGCCCCACCACCTAAATCGACAAGGGTGCCTTTACAGAGTGATAATGATCAAAGCTGAAGAGTTAACCTTATTTTAAAAGCACAAGTTTCTGTCACAGACAGAATAAACAGACTAATTATATTTTGCAAAATTTCTTTGAATTTCTAACTTGGTTTTCTTTCTTGACAGTAGGTTGATAAAGTCATGGAGAGCACAAAGGTAAAACTTCTTACAGCAAGTGAAGAAAGGACTGAAGTTCAGTTTGGACCACAAATATTTTACTGTACAGTGCTGAGAACAGAAATGAAGATAAGCTCCTTCTATACCACAGGCTGAAGCTGTACTACTTGAGATAAGCAAAATAATCTGGTAAGTTTCCAAAAAGTCGATACCAAATGAATAGATAGAGGGTTTACTTCACCCTCCCAAAGTCATCTGTCTTGAGATACAGTAACTACAGAAGGTTTGGCAAATAGGGATAAGATGGCCAAGTGGTTCCACAGCTCATCTGTACTATAAGGACATTCAGCTGACTAGAAAGTGTTTCCACTGGATATTTCAGTGATACTGAAGGACAGAACCATTCCAAAAATGAGCTTTCTCTTTACTGACTACAAGCCCTCATGCTTGCAGCAAGCCTTCATGAAAATTCCTCCAAGACTCTACCTTAAATAGACAAATAACGGCTCTCTAATAGAGAAAGTATGCAGCACAGCAGTATTTTAAAATACCACTGCTTCTGCATAAATTTATGGTCTCTAAAGACTAAAGATGTAAACATTTTTGTTAAGTTCACTGTATGGTTCCCATGCATTTAAAGAGATGGAAAGCAGGGGTTACATAGGGAGAAAACATTACTAGAAACACTCAGGTATCATTTATTACATTTTCTATTACGGAGGAATTTTCACAGGTAACTTTGGAGTCCTTAGAATGCTCCCTTTTCTCCTTTAGCCAGTATGGCCAAATCTTTGCAGCAGTAGTCTCCAACTGTTGGCTAGACACAGATCTCAAAATTTACCTCTAAGACCAGTATGTTTAGCTCCACTTAGGATTTAGGAACTGGAGAACTAAAAACACTGTTCATATTACTTCTTGTTGAATGTTAGTAGCAAAAGCAGCTGAGTAAGGTTAACATTGGTATCACAGTCATGCAGGATACAGTAAATAGACAATACTGGTCTACTATTAATGCCTCTAAATAAACTGTTAGTCACACTTGCATTTCTCTCAACTGAAGTTACTGTCATTTTTGAGTCAGAACATCATCAGGTTAGTTATAGGCTTACCTTGTTGCGTGTTTTTACTTTCAATTTAGTCTTCTGTTTTCTTTTCAACTTTTTCTTGCTAAAAAGTTTCTTACTTCTGAAAAAGAGAAAAAAAGCAATGAGAACAAAATAAACTCCCTTCCATACCCCATGGTAAAAAAGCACAGAGGGAAAAAATATCAAAAGCACTCTAAAATTTTTTTCTCATAGGCAAAGGGAATAATCACAGGTAGAATTTCAGCATACAAATCAGAATACAAGCCACTTAAAATTATGTTTTCCTAATGTTCTGTTGAATTATGGGCCTTACTGTCATCCATTTAAGCAGAATATATGCTAGAAGAGAAGCTTCTAGCTTACCCTATTGTATTTATTACAAGTCCGTTAGTGTTGCAGCAATGCTAGAAGCCAGAATTATTGAAAATTCTCAGTAAAACAACTTGTTAGTATAGAATATTGCTTTGTGAAGTCTTTATCACACTAAGATTCGAGCCTTCCAAGACAAAAAGTAAGCTTTAAAAATATATCATTAACCAGAAGATTCAGCTGATGGAAGAAACTGCAGTTTCTTTACCTTTTGTTTGGACTTTTTCCACCCTCACTTTATASACTTAACGACCATCCCTTTACATTACAGATTTAACTAACACATACTTCTCTAAGATCTTTTAATCCTCTCCTGCCCACACTCTTTCTCATTTTATTACCCAGTGAAAAAGAAAAAGACATAATACAAAAAGATACCATATGCACATACACTTGCTCTGTCACCATCACTGAGCTTACTCTGAATGCCTGTTTTTAACCTACTGCTTTTTCAGATTATAAGTCCTCCAAAAAAAAAAAAAAGGGAAAACAGTCATGTTACCTTTGCAGCATACCTTATATACAAGGTCACCTTATACAGGACTTCAAGCAACAGCTACTAACATTGTTGGGTACCACAAACTTTACTCAAATAGTTTACAGTTCAGATTAGTTGAAAAATAAAATTATTACATCTGAAAATCACAGGCACTGAGAAGCTGCATTTTCAGTAACAGACTGAGAATCAGAAGAATCTAGAAGAATCTTAGTATTACATTCAAACAACTTTGTTCTAAATAAAAATGTTGAGGTTCTAAAAGCATAGTGGTTACTGTACTCTACAGCATTCAGACTGCAAGAATACAGAAGGCTCATGGTCCGGTAGTTAAAAGCTGGAAAAATGCAGCCTGACCAACAACCAGCAGTGAGAATACAAGCTCAAACAAAGAATTCCTGCAGAGTATGTCAAGAAAGCTGCCTCCTAGAAATTTCACCACTTTCCCCCTCTTGGCCTATATTAAGAAATTACGTTCCTCAAGACACTTCTGGCAGAAACAAAGCAGCTCACCACTTTTCTTATAAGGAACAAACATCATTATTCTGGAGTTAAAAGAACTGATTCAGTGAGCAGTGAATGGGAATTCTCCCACCATTTCCAGAGAGTTAAAGCTTACAAAGAGAATGGAGAAGACAGCTCAAGGTTCCCCCAACAGTAAAGTTTCAATAGGTAACAGTTATAAGCCAATTAAGAAGCAAGGAAAAAAGCTTCACATAATCTTTACTGCTCAAATTTCAACAATCAAACTCCATAGTCCAACTCACTAGCTTTTCTTTAATTAATTAAACTTTTTTCTTTAATTAAAGTTTTTCTTCCCTATTAGCATTTAATACAGCTTATTCTTATTCTGCTGTCAAACATGAAGAACAGCGCAGTCCCTTCCATTCTGTAGCCACTCAATCTTCTGCTTGGACCTAATGAACTTTTATAAAACTTATACCCTAACTTCCAGTTTAAAAGTCCTGAAGGAAGTATCTTCTGAGGTCTCTCAGTCCATACCACACCTAAACCATGTTGACTAAAACTGAAAACAATACTTCTTGTTTGCTGTTAGGAAGAGGAAGAAGAAACGTCTCATATGCCTCCAAGGTCAAACTTTTAACAGCATTCCAGGTATTATTTGGCAGCATCACAGCAATATGGCATAGCAGACCTATTTAACCCAGACTAGCACGAAAACATTTCCCTGCAAACCTCAAAACTGAGTTTCCAATACTCTTTATCTATCTGTGCTAATAATTATGCCTTTTAAACACAGTATGATTTGCACCTAAGCACAGACAACTTGATAAGCATAGCTTTTTTCTTTTTGTTTTAAAAGATACTAATTCAAGTTGCCAAGACATTTCAAATTTAATCCTTCCTGCCAAAATCCTTGAAAACTTTCCAAATTTGTTACAGTCTGCAAACATCATAAACACTTTTTCATCTTGTAAATATTTCACTGGACCAGTCCCTGTAATTTTTGCAAGTATTTCTTTGTGTTTACACATACATCTGAAAAAACCCCAAATTAAGCTTTCCCCCCCCCCGTCAAGACTGGATTCATTTCCATAGTAACAAAAGCTCTGTTATTTGTCATGACACCCACACAATGTTTTTTCCAATTAACAAACAGGAAAGATCAGCAATGGGTTTACTGATAGTGCTAAGATCTCCCTCATTCATACAACAACCATTAAAAATGCTCCAAGGAGCAGCACAGTCTACTCCACTGTGGCAGTTTTGGGCTTAAATAATTTTACATGTAAACAGTTTGGGACAGAAATGCCATAGTAAGAATCCACAATTATGTCCCTATATTTTCTAAAAATGAAACCTCAAGGAGTTGAGAAGTATACTTTCTTCCATATCCAAATAAAACTTCAGAACAAGTAAGCAATTAATAAAAAAATACCTTATCACACTAATTTTATAAATAGTTCTCAGCAACCTGCAATTACTATGCTTAACACTAATATATTCACAATGTATCTACATGTAATAAAGAGATAGATGATTGATCATAGTTCTACTGTTATATATCACAACACTAAGATGCCTCAATATTAAAAAAGTATAAACGTGGGCAAATGAAAAACAATGTTAAGCAGATTATGAGTAATTTCTGTTGGAAACAACATGTGTTAATTATAAGACCAACTCTTCTACTGACTGAAGATTAACAAGATCTGATATGGCTCAGCTGGATTTTTTAGCTAAATTATTAATTATGTTGCTGGTTAACAATTGTAAGCTGCTGCTAGCTGTTATTTGTAAAGGTCTTGATACTCTGTGCTGACAATCAGCCTCTGCTGGCAAAACGCCTTTGGCTTTCAATTTCTAATTCAGCTGTTGATACCATTTAGTTCACAAAAACAAACACTTATTATCAGCAAATCTCAGGCAGGCTTTCTGCAAACTGCTTCAAGACATTATAACACTGGCAACCAAGTTTTGAACTGGACCACAAAGGAAGTGCAAGTCAAATGAGCACAGATCATAAAGACACCTTGACAAAAACTACTTCGTGGCAAATGGACATAAAGAAAGAGTGAGTTATGCTATTACAGCCTTTACAGAAAAATCTGTTGAGAATAGTAACAAATACCTAAAATGTTCAACCCTGGAATATGAAATAATTGCCTCAAATCAGAGGCAGAGGTGGAAAAAAGTATGGGAAAGGGGAGGGTGGGCAATAACTGGTTGCTTAACAATTTAAAATAGGTAAAACAGCTGTTAAATGGCATGACAGCAACTCCTAATCAGGCTTGCAGCACCTGCAGTAGGAGTAAAGGCATGCTTTAGCTTATTTGCTCTAAACCAGAAGTAGCATTAGCTAGCACTTGGACTATTTGATGCATTATTAGGGGGACATTGTTCAGTTGTCTCAACACCATTGCTCTCACTGTTTAAAACAGATGAAAAAATGCAAACAGAGCATCTTCCCTCAAGGTGCAACAGTCTTGAACTGCAATTCATAAGCTTAAATTTGAGAGGGAAGCTTTACATGTTGAGTGTGTGTTCCTCCCCTCAACGCTGCTACTACATTACTCAACATGGATAAACATTATCTTAGTGTTACACCTACATAAGATCTTCTAGACTACATGCTACACCAATGCGTGTCTAATAAGTGGAAAAAAATATTATTTCATCTCTGCTGCTGAGGCAGAATAGGAACAACAAAAGTCTTACTTAAGTGCTGTGTGACCTTAAACCTTCGCTTCCAGAACACGGTACCAAAGACCATGCTAGCTAGTACAGTATTAGATACAGTTGTTCTGCTATTGAATCTTTGAGTACTTTTGAAAAATTTGTCAATTCAGTAAACCAGATACTAACACACCCTCAATTTTTTAAAACTTCCAAGTGACTTCAACTCAGATCATTTGTCTAAAATTCTTTGCTCTGGTTCAAGAGCTACACGTATTTGGGAAGAAGTATACTGTTGACAGGACATGTCTAGCAAAGAGTCGCTGTGCTCAGACAAATGACAAAGATATTGTTACTCGGTTTCCGTAAGTGCTTACTCAACATGGTTAGCTTAAGCATTCAAGGGCTTGTGGAAATTCCCTTAAGAGGCAGCAGCCACCCAGTAAACACTGAAAAAGTCAGGTTTGTGGTACCAAGCAATTCTTTTGTTTTCTCCATTAGGTGAACTATTGCTGCTGATGATCAGCTTGGTTAGACAAGATGCAGAAACATTTGCTTCTGAACAGCCCAAAGTGAAATCCCAAGCTCAGATTGCAAAGGAGACCACAACAGCAAGCTATTATAACTCATGTAGTCATCATCAAGTTTGAGGGCATTTCATCACAGCATCATTTTACTGAACGCAGTGATAGTGCAGGTGAAGTTCAGGAACCTGAAAAAGGGAGCAAGACAAAAGCAGGATCACAACCCTAGACTTCCAAAGAACAGAATTCATCAATCAAGAACAGCCTATTCACCAGTCTGCTTTGAAGAATCCATGGGATACAGCTCCCTGGAGAGAAAGGGGTGCAGAAGAGCTCTCCGATGCCAGCAGTTTGGGGGAGTTGACTCATGCTCTACACACAACTTGCAATGCTTTATCTGGAATACCACCACCAGCTCTGGGTGCCTCAGCAAAAAGGCATTTATTTATTGGAGTGAGTCCTGAGAAAGGCTGCTAAGATACTTAAAGAGCTAGAGGTTCTGTCATATGAGGACAAACCAAGCAAGCAGAAATTGTTTAGCTGTGAAAAGAGAAAAACCTGGGAGGGTGGAGATGGAATCTCCAAGTGAATATCTCCACCTCCACCTGATGGAAGAGAGCAAAGATGATGGAAACATACTCTTCTAAGCGCTATCCAGTGACAGGCCAAGAGGCAATGGAGAAAAAAAAAATTAATACAGGAAGTTCCAATTGAACCTAAGAACTGCAAAAATGGTCAAAGACTGGAACAGGCTGCCCTGAGAGGCTGAAAATTCTACTTCCTTGAAGATACTGAAAATACAGCTGGACAATGATCAGAGCAACCTGCTCTGGTTGATTTTATTTTGAGCACATGACAGCCTCCAGAAGCTCCTTCTAATCTCAACTATTCTGTGATCTTCACCATTTGCTTATAAAACAAAGTAAAATTTGACTGTACAATAGACATGCTTCTGCATTGTGGAAAGAGTGTATTTTTCCTCATTCTGAGTTGTGCATTTCTCCTGGTGACATGCCATGTTTCTGATTATGCTTCCAAGTTGAGACATACTGAGCTTTTCATCTGTTCGCCATCTGGATCAGCAAACAGACATCAAAATCAGGCATAGGAGCAACTTCTATGGGAATTAGTCAGCACAATCAAACCTACAATAGTACACAAAGCTAACAAGAGAATCAGGCATGAAAACTACTTTAGCACACTTAAAATATATGCCTGCATTAAGACAAGCCTGTCACTTGAATTGATTCACACTTTCTTGGATATAACCAACATCCACAGGCATACTAAGAAGGGCACAAGAGAGAATATGTTTACATTCAACAATCAAGAGCTTCTCTGTGCAGATGAAACAATATGGACACTGTACAGGACCTCTAACAACACTTTCTCAAAGAAAGCTTGTACATACATCATGTCATCTGGAAAGCTAAAACATAATTTGTCAAATGGGAGGCACTCTAGAATCAGTAAAAAGAGTGTCTGGAAAGAACCCCAAAAGGTCAGCATTTCCATTTCCTGGTCTATCATAGAACTGGGGGTCCTGGTCAACAACAGGCTGCTTGCGAGTCAGCAGTGCCCTGGCACCCAGGAGGGCCAACCCTGTCCTGGGAGGCATCTGGGACAGCACCACAGCCGGGCAAGGGCTGCTCTGCTCTGAGCTGGGGGCAGTTCTGGGCACCACAATATAAAAAGACATTAAAATATCAGAGAGCATCCAAAGGAGGGCCACGAGGATGGTGAAGGGTCTGGAGGGGAAGCTGCAAGAGGAGCACTGAGGTTACTGTTCAGACTGGGGGGGACCTCACTGCAGTTACAACTTCCTCATGAGGGGAAGGTACACATCTCTTCACTCTGGTGACCAGGACAGGACTTGCAGAAATGGCATGAAGCTGAGTCAGGAGGTTCAGGCTGGATATCAGGAAAACATGGTTCATCCAAAAGAGTGGTTGAGCACTGGAAGAGGCTCCCCAGGGAAACGGTCACAGCACCAAGCCTGACAGTTCAAGGAGTGTCTGGACAATGCTAAGAAAGATAAGGAGGTGGACACTGATCTTTATGGGTCCCTTCCAACTCAGCATATTCTATCATTCTAGTCAAATTCCACTGCTTTCCAAACATCCCTTTTCCATGGAGAGATATTAAACACTGCCAATGACCACACTCCCACCATGTCCTATGAAATCCTACTAAAAAACTCTTTTTGAGCTCTTTTCTGAAGTCTCTTTATAGCAATTAAAGGCCATTTTCATATCTTTATTACAGAAAAATCATTTTTTGTCTTTCTCTGAAACTTGCTTTAATTTTTTTCAAGTCTGAGGAGAAATGATTCTTCTGACAATTAAGCAGTCTCAGTTCCTTCAGCCTAAATAATACCCATTTACATCAATACCATCTAATTTCTGTTCTCTCATAGTAACCAGTCCTTTTTCAGAAAATAACAACAACAACAAAAAAAAAGAAGTGGGGAAAAAAAAGTTCCACAATTCTGAAATGCAGAAAAAGTCAGGAATTATTTGAGCTTTCCCTATACAAATGAGAAAATAATCTCTCACAATTTGAAATAAAGTTCTCTAGCACTCCAGTAGCATGGCTACTTCTGAATCACAATCACTTTATAATTTGATAGAATGCATAGAATCTCTCATGAGGTAATTCATTGTTGGTTTCACATTTTTGCTTACTGGTTTGGTAGTGGGATTTTCTAAAGCTAAACATTCACAGTCTTAAGTATATCTAATCTTCCACAGTTTTGCATCCTCTGTTAACTTTTTCATCTACAATCTCAATTACAATTCTGAAATTGTCAGTGAGAGACTGTACAGTTCAGGACCTAGGACAGATCCAGATGCAGAGCAACAGCTACTACCTGTTCTGACAGGCTTCCCCCTTGACAATCATTCCACAGCATCTCTCCAGGGTGGGCTCCTGTTTAGTTTTAAATCTACTTCACAGTTGTTTTATCTAGAACAGAGGCAGCCAAATCATCAGGCTGAAGGTAACACACCTAAAAATTCTAGATGAGGAAGGATACAGTCTAGACAATAAGACAACAGGAGCGACATCTACTTTTCTTACTCGCCCCTGCTTGAAAATCATAAAATCACAAAATGCCTGATAGGTCCCAATTAAATCACTCCAAAGCCTTCCCTTTTCCAGGCTGAACAATCCAAATTCTCTCACCTTTTCCTCACAGAAGAGGTGCTCCCTCCCTCTAAACATCTTGTTTGCCCTCCCTTGGGCGCACTCCAACAGATCCATGTCCTTTCTGTGACAGGGACTTAGCTGGATCACATCCAGCTCCTCACCCACCAGCACCTCCAAATCCTTCTTTGTGGAGGGCTGCTCCATCTGTTCATCCCCCAGCCTGTGTTAATAGCAAGGGCTACCCCAACTCCGGTGAAAGCACACCTTGCACTTGGCCTTGATAAACCTTATGAGATTCCCATCAGCCCACTTCTTGAGCACATGCTTCCTGGTGCAGCAAGAGCTCTGATGCACTCATTGATCTGCTATAATAAAATCCATCAGATCTGCATCAGACTTTCCTGCTGTGCAGAAAACCAGAAGGAACTCTTCTGATGAAATACAACAATGTGCATTTTAAAGGTTTTTTCTTTGTCTTCTGTAAGCAGGTAATCTGTCTGACACTTGATCACACAAAGAACAATACCATTATGAAGAGTAACTTAAAAGCAACCGCAACCTCTGCTGGACTTCTTTATTTCCCAAGTCATTTATTCCATCCTCTGAAGTGCTCCAAAACAGTTCTTAAATTTCTAATCCAGCTTCAATGCAATCTAATATAAAACACAGAAAACTACAGCTGATAAATATAAGTTCACTTGTCAGCAAGAAACTTACTATACATTCATCTGCTACAGAAGTTCAAATATAAGAGCTTCAAAATAAAGGAAAGGGAATACTACAGAGAAAAGGGGTATCCAGTCTGCTCAGAAGATGTGAGATCTCAAGATTGTGGGACCATCTTATTTTAAAGGACATACTGACTTGCTGTCAACAACTGAGAAGCATCTGGCATACAGCCAAGGGGAAACAGAAAAGAAGTTCTGAACATACAAACAACTGCTCATATTAAGGAGTTGACAATGATAACAAACAGAACAAAGGAAGTGGGCAGAGCTTCAATGGCCTAATCTATAGACAGAGAAGAGGTTTTATGACCAGAGAATCGAGTATCAATAAAACTACATGGAGTCTGCATGCTGGCAAGGAGATGAAGAAGAACCATGAGACAAAATTCAACCAACAAACCTTGCTGTAAAACATATCAGAGTTGCTTCTTGCATACTCCCCTATTTTGGTACCTCTCCACATGTACATAAGCTTCAGCGTTCAGCAGTCTCATTTCTACGAACTGCAGGGTTACATTTCTTTGAAAGCAACTACTTCTTTTAAGAGCCTCTACGTACAATATCTCCCATTTTTAGGTATGTATTGTGTCCTTGCAAACCCTTTGATTTCTTCTATATTTCAATGTAACTTCTGCAGTATTATTTCAGCTGCCAAGAATTCTAGCACCTGTAATGAGAAACAGCTTTACAAAAAGCCCCATAAAGCAACCCAAAGTAAACTACTCACCTAAATAAAATCCTATATGCCTTCTACAAAGCTGGCATACAGAACGTGTTGCTTTAGGGTACATGCTTTAGCATTGCATCTATAATTAAATGGGAGATGCTCAGAAAATGGCTCTAACATTAGGTCCAGCCTATACCAAAAACTTAATTCTGTCTTGATTTTTCACTTCTCCAACTCACACCCACACAGATCTACCAATTAGTGTCAAAGTGGTGCAAGTCAAGAGGACTCAGCAAGTGTTCCTTGACATTTAGGAGTTGTTGAAGCACCCACCAACTGAACTTTCCTAAGGCTTCCCATGCTTAACTTTCCATCCTAGCAAATACCTTCCATTGATAACTAAGCAGAAAACATGTTTATCCTTCCATCTACTGCTGGAACATCCAGAACACTTTCAATCATAGGGAAGGACAGTGTCAGCAGGTTGCAAGAATAAAGACAGAAAATAAATATCACTCAAAACCCCCAACCTGCTCTTGTCTTGATAAACAAAATGTCTGCTTACAAACTATAGGTATGAGAGCTTTTTAATGCTTTGTCATACCAATACAGTAATATCTATCAAGTTTCCAAAAGGACTTGCCATAAAACAATTGACAGAGAACAAAATATGTACATATCAACTGAAACCTGGCACACAAATGCCTACCATACAAATACATAAACTCTTAGTGTAATGCCAAACTAAGTATTGGCAAGCTTTATGAAATAAACATGCACCAAGTATATACGACACCATATACTTATATCACAAACTGACCCAAAATTTTACAAATCAGATAGAAGCAAAACAAGAATACTGATTTCTGAAGAAATAAATACACTAAATCTTTTCTCTGTGATTTGGCAATGAATTCTACAACAAACCCGAGGAAAAACATGCTTTTTACGAGCACTGGTTAGTATCCCTGGTTTTTAAAATACCTCTGAAAACTATTACTTTGTAAAATATTTCATGAAAAATACCTCCATGAAACAGTTGCTTGACCTTCCCTTCCTCTTTGCACAGTTGCAGACAGGAAAAATAAGATACTGTTTCTGCCAAAATCAAAGTAGCTCAGTTGCATGACGGTTGGCTCACAAACCATTTTTTTGCCTGTTGTGATATATTACTAGTATGAATACGGTATTTACTCCAAAAAAAAAAAAAAAAAAAAAAAGTGGAAGGCTCCAGAGAGGAAGGCTAAGATATTTGCAGTAAAATCTCCAAACTGGGGACTAATTGCAACTAGACAACACCCAGCAAGACCTCAACATACAAAACACCTTAAATTCAAAAATACTCTAAATAATAAATGACTTACATTTGGATTTTGTTACCATGCAGTTCTTCCTACAAGAATGCCTGGACAAATATGCTGCTTTGCCTTATCTAAAACTGCAACTGTTCTTACCTTTTCAGTTCCTCTGATATTCCCTTTACTCATATCAAGCTATAGCACGAAGATCCGATACACGTTTGTGAAAATACGTTTACAACAAAAAGAAGGGCAAGGACAATCTCCATCCTGTAATGGACAAGGAAAATTCTGAGGCGCTTAATGCCTTCTCTGTCTCAGTCCAGTTGTGTTCTCAGGGTTCAGCCCTCATCATCCAAGGGGAAATGATGAGTGACTTGTTACACCACTTAGACACACACAAGGCTACAGGGCTGGTTGGGATCCACCAAAAGAGTACTGCAG
>PYHW01010678.1:3529856-3552652 GCA_013186435.1 Turdus rufiventris
CCAATTACAAGAAATTCTGGAAAGAGAACTCAGGGAACTAAGCCCTGTGAGTCTGACCTCAGTGCTGGGGAAGGTCATGGAGCAGATCATAAGAGTAATGCCACATGATACATACAGGACAACCAGGTGACCAGGGCTGCCAATATGGGTTTATGAAAAGTAGGTCCTGCTTGACCAACCTGATCTCCTTTTATGACCAGGTGTCCCAGTTAATGGATGAGGGAAAAGATGTGGAGGTTGTCGACCCAACCTTTATAAAGCCTTCAGACACTTTTTCCTCACAATATTTCCTTGGAGAAACTGGTGGCTCATGGGAGGAGACTCTTTGCTAGGCTGAGGCTAAATGTGTGAGATTCAACAAGGCCCAGTCCTGCACTTGACAAGCACTTGCAGCACTGCAAGCTGGGGGAAGGGATGGAAAGCTGCCCAGCAGAAAAAGATTTGGGGCTGCTGGTTGACAGCTATTGAACATGAACCAGAAGAGTGCCCAGGTGGCCAAGAAGGCCAATGACATCTTGGCCTATATCAGAAATAGTGTGACCAGCAGGGCCAGAGCAGCAATCCACCCCCTGTACTACACACTGTTGAGGTCACACCTTGGATCCTGTGTTCTGTTTTGGACTCCTCACTCCAAAAAGTGCTGAAGCACACCCAGAGAAAGGCAGGAAAGCTCATGATACGTCTGGAGAACGAGTCTTATACAGAATGGCTGAGATAGCTGGGTTTGCTCAGCCTGGAGAAAGGAAGCTCGGGGAGACCTTATTCCTCCTCCATACAACTTTCTGAAGATGGGTTGCTGTCAGTGGGGGTCAGTGTCTTTTCTCAAGTAACCAGCAGTAGCACAAGAAATGGCCTCAAGCTGGACCAGTGAAGATTTAGATTTGTTATTGGGGAGAAATTATTCAGTGCAAGGGTTTTCAAGAACTGGAACACACTGACTCAGGAGTAGTGGAATCACCATCCGCAGAAGTGTTTAACAGGTGTGTAGATATGGCACTCAGGGACACGGTTTAGTGGTGGACTTGGCAGTGCTGGGTTAACAGTGGAACCCACTGATCTTAAAGGTCTTTTCCAACCTAAACTTTTTAATGGTTCTGTTTCTAGTACCACAAGAACCACCATCTTACAACACAGTTCCAATGGAAGATCTGATTGTTCGGCACCATGTTTATTCCCTGTGACACATCTTCTCAGAGGACAAATAAACCTCATATTGATTCCTACTCCTTCTGGTCTTTTTTCTTAAGGATTATAGAATCACACCATTCAGGTCAGAAAGGACTTGGTAAGGCAGTTTTTTGTTTTTTTTTACTGTGAGGATGACTGAGCATTGGCACAGATTGCAAGCAAGGTTGTGGAGTCTCCATCCTTGCTGAAATTCAAAGCCATCAGGACACCATCTCAGACAACTGGCTCCAGGTGGCCCTGTTTGAGCAGAAGGGTGGACCAGATGAATTTCAGAGGTAACTTCCTCAATCATTTTGTGATTCTATGTCTGATTCTGTCAAACGTCCTGCTCAAGCTGTGGCAGAAACAGTAAGCTGCACGCTGTCACGTGCAGTTGCATTTCTAGTACTACCAAGGAGATATTACAACCCTCTGGACAGCTGCTGATGCTTGAACTTTTCCAGTGAAGAATTGCTTTCCTGGGATGCACTGGAACTTAGTGACTTTTAATTTGTGCCACATCAGTGCCATGTTGGGGTGGGGGACAATACTGAGAAGCATTTGGCTGTCCCTTCTTCCCTTACTTCACTAACAAAAATCACTCCTGAACCTTCTCCAGGGTAATAGTCCCAGCCCTCTCAGCCTTTCCTTACCAAAGGATCCTTAATCACTGACATGACCCCTGACATGACTTAGATCTGCAGTATCTCTCTCCTCTACTGGGAAGCCCAGAACTGGACACTCCAGATGCAGCCTCATCAGTGCTGAGCAGAGAGCACCCCCTTCAACCAGCTGGCAACAATCTTCCTAAAGCAGCCCAGGAGGCTGTCTGCCATCTTTGCCATGGCAGTTTATTACTGGCACACAGATGGTTGCCAACCAGTACACCAAGCTACTTCTCTGCAGAGCTGTTCCTGATGCGGGATTCTGCAATTTCCTTTGCTGCACTTTAAAATCCCACTCAGCAAAAATCTCCAGCCAGGCTGCATCCCTCTGAATGCAAACACATATGGTATATGAGGAACTCCTCTCTGTTCTGTACCATCTGTGATCTTTCTGGTGGTACACTGTCCCAGCATTCAGGCCATTAATGAAGATGCTGGACTGCACTTGCCCCATTATCAGTTTCTAGGGTACATGACCGATGACTTGACTCCAGCTGGACTTTGTGTCACAGATCACAAATCTCTAGGCCCAATCATTCAGTCAGTTCTCAATCTACTTCACTGTCCACTTCTGTAACATATTCACTGTCAGCCTGTGCATGCTGTGGGAGTGTCAAAAGCCTTACTCAAGCTGTAGATTGCCTACAGTTATTTTTCACCAAGGCTCACAGATTTTTAAGGAATTCTGCTGTGAAAATCATTAGAGTGGGAAATTGAGCTTGATAGGGAAACCTCAAAACAACCAGTATTTTCCCAAAATAATAAAACTCTAGTATTTTTTGATTGCTGACAATATTATCTCAGATGACCGCAAATATTTAAAATTAAAATTTAAAATCTAAAATTTAACATTTTTAGTGAAATGGACAATAAGTCAATTGTCATTCAAAGAGCCATGAGTATGCTCTCCAAGCCATTACCAGCTTACACACTGTCTTCTTTAAATAATTAATCAAGCATTCTGACATGGATTTTCATCCATACCAATAATAAAAGGAAAGTCAGGGCTTAAGCAGTATATCTACAAATGGAAAAATCATCAAAATCCTGTCCCCTAAATCCGTAAATCAGGGTAAGGAACATCAGCTGCAATCCAATTACCACAGGCTTAGAGGAAAACATAGGCAGACTAGTAGGACAGGTTTACACTGGGCTTCTAAGGCATCTGAAAAGAACAGGTTAAAAAGACTCAGAATAGAATAAAAAGGCCACCCTACTCATTGATTTTCCAGTTAGGATTTTTATGTGCTGTGGGTGAGCTGAAAACACACATCTTTTTAATCATTACTTTAATTTCATAACTGAGGACTATTCCACTATGACAATAACTTTCTTAATAACTACCATTTTTTTGAAAGCCAAAATTCTGGAGGCTTAAGAAAGGGGTTATTCAAGCTGCTGAAATACCCTAAGGCCTCTCCAATAATGGCAGAAACAAATACTACAGGTTCTAAAAAGGAAATTAAAATCCAACTGCACAACTAAAATGGAAATGATTTTCATTTGACCATGACAAAAGTACAAAACAGTATCTGATCCCTTTTGTAAAGGAAAAGGTTTACAAAACAGCATAAATCTCTCTCAAAGAAAAGTAACTCAAAAGAAAGCATTCCTCCAAAGTGTTCTTCACACAAAGAGAATATCTCTCAGTACAGTCACTGACAATTGGAGTTTCTTTCCTGCAATTATTATTTTTCATTACTTACTTCAATGCTATCCATTAAATTGGAACTGCAAGAATACATGCAAGGAAATTCCTATTCCTCAAGTCAAGTCATCAACGCAAATGAAAGTATTTATCCTTAAACATTTCCAGGACTGTTTTCCAGTTTTGTCTGAAAAGTCATTAAACCACAGCAAAGATGACAAGATCTGCACCTTTGGCCACTCTCCTATCCAAACACTATCATCAAAAGCAAGAGTAAACAAAGCTAACTTACACAGAATCATATCAGCAGAATTTTAATTCAGAAAACATGTTCCATGAAGTCAAGGAAAATCTGTACTTATTAAGAACAAGCCCATTACCAGTGGTTAATGACAGTGTAACATCTTTGAAGTGATTACTACCAAAAGCACACCAAAGAAATTCTAACTCAGCCGGCAATGAATAGCAAGTGCAAACAATTGTTTATAGCTGTCAATGACCTACCCTGTATAACAGTCTATTCTAGAAATAAAAGAGGATAGAGAATCGATTGGTTTGAAAAGGAAGAGAGACATGACTACTCTGAGAACACACAAGCATAATGAAGACATATGAGCACATCTGCTGGAAAGAATTATGCATTGGCTAATGGGAAGGAAAAGCAAGGCCAAATCAGATAGGACAGTCACAAGTGACTACACATAACATGGTGAAACAAAAAGAAGAGGCTGAAATAATAAAAATAGAATAAGGTATTTATTTAACAACAAGCTCATCTCAGTGTAATGTAAATGACTGGCTGCAGATCTGTATAGACACAGCAATAGAACAGATGAGTGATGTTACCAACTGCAAGAAGGAGCACAGTACAGAAGTAAGAGGAAGACTCCTGTTTTAACTCCACTGAGGTTAAAACTCCAGCTAGAAACTTTTCTAGACTGACAGAGACCATGGCTAAAATAATGCAAACACCATGGCACCTGTGAATTTAAACTACAAGCAATAGACCTCTACTTTTTGACCTTTTTGGGCTTTGGCTCAATAAAACTAATTTTCTTCCAAGCAGCTTGTATCATGCTTGTATATTTTGGATTTGTGTTGGAAGTATACATGTGCTTTATCTGCTGCTGACTAACAGACAGGGTCATGGCCTTTCCAGTCTCTCACACTGCCCTGCCAGCAAGTAAGCTGGGGGTGCACAAGGAGTTGTGAGGGGATATAACTGGGACAGCTGAATCCAACTGACCAAAAGGATATTCCCTACCATGTGACATCATGCTCAGTATATAAAGCAGGGAGGAAGAAAGAAGTGGGGGGACAACACATTCAGAGTTATGGCATCTGTCTTCCCAAGTCACGGGGAATATGAAGCCCTGCTTTCCTGGAGATGGCTGAACATCAGCCACTGACAGCAAGTAATTAATTAATTCCCTTTTTTGCTTTGCTTGTACACACAGCTTTTGCTTTACCTACTTAACTGTTTTTACCTCAGTCCCTGAGTTTTCACACTTTTATCCTTCCAGCTGTGCCCCATCCCACTGCAGGGGGGAATAACCAAGGAGTCATGTGGTGCTCAGCTGCCCACTGAATTACACTGCATACATCCTTTCATACCAGTTATAAAGCATTTTCCAAGACTTTTAAACCCATTACATATGACAATAATGCTAGGGAACACAGGCCTAAAAAAGTTAAGGGAAGAAAATTAAAATAAGGAACAGTACCAATCTAACCACACATCTCCATTTCACGTGGGGACAAGGAAACTCGGTCTTTAATTTTTTTAATAATGTGTACAAAAGGTATAAATTTAGATTTTTTTTACACTAATAGCAAGAGAAAAGTTCTCAGGCCAAAGTAGTCATAGATATATTAGATGAAAAGAAAGAACTATCATTCAGTTTAAGTTCATCTAATTAAGTTCATCAATACATTCAGTCTGAAGGGATTGAGTTATAAAATGCTATATACTATGATACACTAAGAAAAAAATCATGCAAAGCATATTAATATGCTTTGGAACGTATGAAACGCTAAATCTCAAAGCACAGAAACCATCTGCCTTAACGCAGTCACCTATAGCATAAGGAGCCTATTCTCCTGTGTTAATTTCAATTGTTCATCCTTTGAAGGGCCACAATGGTAGGAAATGACTGTGAAAAGACCAATGAAACAGTTCAGCTCCAAAATGTATCTACAATAAGAAGTTAATTATAGCAGCACAATTCCACTTAGCACCTCAGCACAACACAGTCTTTATGGCAAGCAAGGTAAGAAAGAAAAAGACAAAAATGTAGCCATATGTTCAGGTAATGATGCAAGGGATCAAGCTTTCAAAGCAAACTAAAAGATTAGGAAATCAGTTTGTATAAAATACCAAAAACTGTATCATTGATACATCCCATGTGCTTTCTATAAAAACATAAATAGTCTTTAAATGACGGGTTTGGCAAAACATACATAGTCATATGTCAGGAGGAGAATTCACTTAAAAAAAAAAAATCTTCAAAATATTTTGGCCAGAAGAAAGATCATAACATGGGAGGAAAACCAAAACTAAACCCTAACAGCTGATAGTTAACATAGCAGAAAAACAAATTCAACATCAAGTTTTTAAGTATGCAGGAAACACATTTACTATGTTTAACGTGGCTAGCAGTGAGGAATGGTAACTTATTAAATTTTTCCAGCCCAACCTTAACTGCCTCAACTTGCCACCCAACAAACCATCAGTATGCCAGAGCAGATTGTGTAACAAACTGAAACTTTAACTAACATGTCCTCTCAGTTTAAACTAAAAAAATACCAACATCCAAAAAACCTACCACAAACCATGGATTCGTGGTTTAATTTTTCACATTACTCATATAAATTACGATAATTATATTTTATATATATACACAAATAAAATGCCCATCTTAAGCCTCTCAATGCAACATTATTTGGATCTTTCCAGCTTCTACTATATTTTCTACATCATCACTGAATAAATACAATCATTTTAGACTAAGAGATGACTAGAGGCTTTTAAAAAACTACTACATAAAACTGTTTTCCATAATATGAGGTAAATAAGTAAAACCACAGTCTTTTAGTAATTTTCTAATCTCCATTAACCAATAGGACAGTGCAGTATTAAAATATTACTACACTGCAGCTAAAATGCTTAACAGCAGACAGCAACTCTCACCAGCTCTTCCAATGCACAGCTTAATCTAAGATTCAACAGCACATCAATTTCCCAATACAATACCCAAGACTTGAACTTTGTTTTGTAAAGTCACATCTACAAAACATAAGAACTGAAAAACAGAGAACATAAACTAGACTAGACTAGAATATTTCAGTTGGAAAGGAGTTATGGAGCAAACCTTTGCACAGGAATAACCAGGAAAATGTAGTAGATAATGTAATTTTGCTAGTCTTTATATAGACAACCATTATTTTTTTAAGCTAAATAAATGCTTCCTAATTCTTTGCAGTTATCATTCCATATTAAAAGAGCAACAAGTTCCAAACGAAAAAAGCTAACAGTTTTTGTAAAGGCTTTAGATCTGAAGAAATTAAGGCTTTCTTGTGTAGCAGCAATCAAATTAACACAAATCTCATATACTTGAACTTACTTTAAAATAGTTTTCACAGAATCTTTA
The DNA here is from genome assembly GCA_013186435.1 of Turdus rufiventris. Classification (NCBI taxonomy): domain Eukaryota; kingdom Metazoa; phylum Chordata; class Aves; order Passeriformes; family Turdidae; genus Turdus; species Turdus rufiventris. The sequence continues at coordinate 3,536,987 of PYHW01010678.1, forward strand.
AATCCTGGCAAGGCAAAGCTGAAGCTACAGTAACATTTCTGCACTTAATTTTCAAGTACATATACTTGAAACATCCCAAGTAAGTACTGTTATACTGAGCATAAGTAAGGGTGTAAGGGAAGACTGTCAATTTTGAAAAGCCTAAAGACTAACCTAATGTCCAGAGAATGTATCATTTACAATTAGAAGTGTGAGTGACCTATTTTCACCCAGTTGAAACAATCAACATGAAATAAAGTTGGCTGGCTTTTATTCAGCCAAAATAGCTAGAAAAAGCAGCCATCTAATTCCTGGTTAATACAAGAAATCTTACATTCCTGTCACCACTGGAATATTCCTGGCTTCTGTGAGACCACTTCACAACATTAGAGTCCACAACACAAACAAAAGCTTTTCTTCTTTGCAGGATCTAAGTTACAGGCAACTTTAGCAACAAAGTAATGGTTATTTTGGCATGATTATAAACAAAACGTCATTTTAGAATTGGTTGCCTTTGCAATATAACAATTTCAAGTTAGTCCAAATTATGTAGTGAACACTTCCACTACAAAACAGGTCACACTAAAGGCATTATGAATTTATATAGCTATCCATATTTGACAAGAATTCTCAAAGAACAAACTGAGCCTAACTAATAATTCTGGTAGTACATAAATAGGTGAAATATAATAAAGGGACTGGCAGTTCAGGGAAACCTCACAAGATGCACAAGCAATAATAGTAGCAATTTGGATGGATAAGGATGTCTGTTAGGATTAAGTTATAACACAGAAAAAGTGTATTTGAAGACTACAAAAATGTGAAAATCAGAAATACCTTACTTTGCAAATATGGAGCTTTGGTACAGTACTAAAATCAGTACACACTTGCAGTTTTGTCCACCCAGAAACCAGCATATGAGACAACAGTTTAACATGGATTTTTACTTGCCCTCTGAAGTGGCCAATACTTCCTACTAGTGTTTCACATACTTTAATGGCTACACTAGACATTATGCAGCTGTTTTAAAATATTTCATTGGCCACAAAGCAGAGACTATAAACTGAGGCATGCTTAGAGTAGATTTTTCTTTCAAACCAATCTTGAATTGACAGTTAAATTTCCCATTGGAGGTAGTACTGTAGCAGATCCTTAACAGTGTTATCTGCACAAAGATGTTAACCTGCAGACTTAGATATTTTTTTCTGTTTCCTTTCATAAAATTATTCGGCTGGGACGAATTACAAAAGTAAGTTTCTTTGCTCCTGCCCCTCTGCACACAAAAAACTTTGTGCAACCCTTCACCTCCTGCTGTCACAAGTGCAATCACAAGGTGAGCCAGATCAGGGAATTAGTCCAGATTACAACAAACCAGTTTTGCCAAGTTAATTTTAACCCAGAGTGAGTCTCTAATCTGTCACTGCAAGACACTATGTAAGTATTATGTCAGTGTGGCAGGGGGAGCAAGCACGGTGACAGACCCATCTCCTGTGGGGACCAGTGTTTATGACACTGCAGCCTGTATCACATGAGGAAATGCAAAGCACTGCTGGTTCTGTTTCAAAGCCAATTACTGCATCCTACTCAACACGTGATATTCATCCCTTCAGATGACAGCCAGCACAAACACCTTGCAAATGTGATACTAATCTTGTGACTTTCAGATAATCTCCACAATGTTTGATTTCCTTGTCTACACACAAGCATTTTCATACTGCTTGCCAGTTCTTCATAAACATTAAAGTTAGGTTTAGAATAGAAACACTTACTAAGACAGGCATTGGTCATGGCCCATGAAGTGCAGAGTATAATTTTGCAGACTTCAAGCAAAAATTTTACAATCAACTTTTCGCAAAGAGGTTGCACTATCATTCTTCACATTAGTCTTCTTGGAACACAGGAAGAATTTTATTACCATTGCTGAGCCAATTTGATTAGCTTTTTTTCAGTTACTTCAAGTCATTTTTCTAGTCACAAATACTCTTGCTGACAGTCTTACCGATTAAGAGGCTACAGCTTTTCCATATATATTAAAAAAATCAAGTTAACATTTCTGTCATAAACTATATTATCTTAAGCTCCATTTAATTTATTTGGCACTGTTTTCTACCATAGCAGCTAGATGCAGCCACAGTACATTTAAAGCATCTTTTTAGAAAATATTTGGAATTTTTATTATTTTCATAAAAAGGCATTTTGGACCATTTCTGTTTAAGTCTACCAGGTGGCTGAAGTATTTTGCAGTATTTTGACACCAGTATGGAGAAAGGGTGGAGATCACAAGCAGTATCTTGGCTGCCATCAGTCTGCCACATAAGACAGTGGGGGTAGTGATAGCAGGAAACCAGACAATTACTAAATATTCCTCCTCTCAAAAGTCCAACACACACTAGCTGTATTCACCAGTATTAACTACCTGTCATTTACTTGTCAAAGCTTAATATAACCTGTTTGCTCTGTAGAAGGAGCCAGTCTTCTTTGACTTGATACCAAAAACATCAATTAAAAGAAGCATTAACATTTACACCCACCTAAAGCTAGTATTTTCTACAATTTTAAGGGATAGCAATCGAATCATCCTGAAACCAAAAGACACGGAAGACACAACTAATGCAAAACTACAGTTTAAAAAAATAGAGACCCCCTCAGGGCAAAATTCAGACAGGTATCTGAGCAGTGAGGAGCAATTGCACAGCTGATTTCCTTGCCTTTAGTAGCATCCTTACACTTAGCACTTGCAATCGCGTGATTAAACAATACGAAGCTCAAAAGCAGGAAGAGATTTAATAGCAAAAAGTATAAGCATTGTACTAAGGAATATGTGGAGTAAGAAAACACTTGCAGGTGTTCAGGGGGGAAAAAAAAGAACTACAGTTTCCCTACAATTTCATCAATACTCTGAAAAGAAGTTGAAAGTTGCAAAGATGTCAAGTACCGATGTTATCAATCGGTCCACATTTCCAGCATTTTCCATAAGCAAACTGGGAAAGCTATGTGTCTTATGTTAATTCCTCTCCTAGACACAGCTTTCTGGGGCGAGGGGGGTGGTGGGTAAGCCCTGCCATCAAGTCCGGCTAACAAAAACCTGAAGAAGCCAAGCAAGCAAGCTCTTAGTGCTTTACAGCCGTTTGCAAACTTAAAACAACCGCGACTCAAAGCTTGCCATACGACCCCACATCACAGCCTGAAGAGCAGCAGAGGCTGAGAACACAGGAAGGTGCTGGTTTCATGTCATCCGCATCCTCAGCGACCTCCGGAGGGAAACAATGGGGAGCGCCCGGGCACCACCGCGGAGCCCCTCACCCAGCGAGGCCGGGCACCCCGCCAGGGCCTGCAGGGTCCGCCCGGGCCGGGGGCTGCGGGGTAAGGGCGGCTCCGCACCGCCACAGCCCGCAGCCCCCTCCCCGCCCGGCAGCGAGGCAGGGCGGCATTCCCGGCGGAGGAGCAACAGGCACCCTGCTGCGGCCCCAGAGCCGGCTGACAGGACCGGGAATGGAAGCCCCGAGGGGCATCATCCGCCGGGGGAGGGGTGCTCGGGAACCAGGTGGGGCTGCACCGCGCCCCGCAATCCCCCGGCAGGGCGCTGCCTCCCTCCAGACACCCAGGCCGCCTACATGGCGATGGCAAAGGGGGAAGACGACCTAAAGAGGAGGAGGAAAAATAAGACAGGGCAGCTAAAGGCAGCCCCAGTACATTGAAAAAGCGCCGTATTCTTTTACTCGGGTAACACCCGCGGGTGCCCTGCGCAGCTGTCTCGGGAGAGACCACGGGGTTCAGCCTGTTCCGGCAAGCCTGGCAGGAGCGAGGTCTGCCTAGGGACTCAGCATGGGCATTCTCCATCCCCCCGGGGGAGCTGGGCCGCACACCGGGGCGGGCACAGGTAACTCTGCCCCGGAGGGCCCCGGGAGAGGGGGCGGCAGCGCCATCTGCGCGGTATCGCCGGCCAAGCGAGCGGCGGGGCCCGGGCGGCACCTGGGCAGCCGCCGGGTTACATCACCGCCCCTTCCCTCCGTCCGTCCGTCCCCCGGGGCGCGGCGGCGGCCACATGGCAGCGGGGACATCCGCGCTGCCCGGCACGGGGGCGGGGAGGAGGATGAGGAGGGCGGCTGCCGGCAGGGAGGAAGGTGCACGCGCCGGGCCGCTCCCAGCCGGCGATGGGAGGGGTGGCGGGGGCTGCGCGTCTGGCCCGGGAGGGAGCGCGGTGTGCGTTACCTGCCCGGGTGGCTCCCCAGCTCACGGTCGCTCAGAGCCGCCGTGTAAATCCTCCGGTATCTGTCGGCCAGGGCCTTCCCGGAGAGCAGCAGCTGGTAGCGGCTCCGGCAGCCCGGCGGCGGCGCGGGCAGGGCTCCCAGCCCGCCGGCCGAGCCCTCCTCGGGCCCCATGGCCGGAGCAGCGCCGCCGGAGGAGAAGGAGTAGCCGCGTTCGGCCCCGGTGCAGGCGGCGGCGGCTCCCGCAGAGGCGGCGGCGGCTGCGGCGCTGCTCATCCCCCTCCCCGCCCGCCCGCTGCTTGCGCGGCGCCGCCTCCTGGCGCGGCGCGGACACAGGCGGCTCTCGCTGCCTTCACCGTCGGGGCCCGGCCATGGCGAGGCCGCAGGAGCCGCCGCAGGAGCCGCCCTTCAGGCTGCGCATCCACTCGCGCTGCGGGAACACCCCGCTCCTCCCCTCCTCCAGCGGCGGCTCCAGGCCCCAGCTACCCGCCGCTCGCCTTCCGCCCTGGGCGCAGCGCCCGCCTCCACCGCGTCCCGGGAAGGACCGTGCACCGCCGGGACCGGGCAGGGGGGGCGGGCCGCTCACTTCCCCCTTCCCGCTACAGGGTGTGTGTGCGGGGGCGGGGGGCGGAGGCCGGCCGTGCCGCTTCCCCTCCGGAGTTTGTGCTCGGCGCTGCCGCCGCCCTCTCCCGCACGGCCGCCCGGCCCCGCCTGCCTCCCGCGGGCAGCGCGGCCGCCGAGCGCATGCGCCGCCCCGCCCGGCCCGCGCGGCCCCCGGGAAATCCGGCGGGGCGGGCGGGAGCACCTGGTGTCGCGGCTGGAGCTCCGCGGGTGGCCGAGGGGACGCTGCCATCCCCCCGGGCACACCCGAGCGGGGTCGGGCTGCGCGGGGCCGGGGTTCGCACGGAGCTTCTCCTGCGCCCTGTTCAGAGTGCGTGTCGCAGCATCAGTTGGGTTGGAAACAGACATCGTGCAGTCCAACCTGTGACCGACCCCATCACCTCGTCAATTAGAATTGCCATGTCCTGACTTTCCCTACACACCTCCAGCGACGGTGACTCCACCACCTCCCCGAGCAGTCCATTCCAATGTCTACTCTCCCTTTCTGTAGACAAATTCTCCTTAATGTCCAACCTAAACCTCCCCTGGTGCAGTTTAAGACTTAAGACTTGTTCCGCTCCTAGCGCCCAAGAGAAGAGACTGAACGTCAGCTGACTTCAGCCTCCTTTCAGGTATTTGCAGAGTGTGTCCATCCTATTTTATTGAGGTATCCAATGCCTCACACCTAGTTTCTGTGCTATGTAATGATACCTAGGAGGGATCTTTTCCCAGGAGCAATATCCTCTCTGTCTTGAGGCAGTCTGCTAAATCGAGTTGCCGCATTAGGCAAAATTTTCCTTAAGTTGCCTTCACTATCTCCAGGACAACTTACCTACTTTTAAAGGATAAGGGAGGCATGGCAGCAGGCACTTTCTTATCTTCGGGTCACTTACATTATTGCTTTTTATCTGTTGGAGTTGTAGCCCTGCAGTTTTGCCACACTTCATACTGCTTCATACTGCTGAAAACTTCAAGTGTATAGGCCAGAATATGTGTAATGAATAATAATTAAAAAATAAATTTATAAAGCCTTCATGCCAAATGTGGTTTGGATCACAGAAAGCTGTCATCCAAAGAAGGTGTGCTGTCATATTTTCTTTAATTCTTTAATTCTACGTTCCAAAAAAGGCCCTAAACAAAGCCTGGAGTTCCCCTGCTTGTAACTACAGATAAATATTTTTGCAAACAATTTCTGCATAATCAAAGAATCACAGAATACCTGGAATGATGTGACCCACAAGGATCACCAAGCCTCTTGACCTGCTCAGGACAATCAGAATCATACCATGAGCTTGAGATCAAATAATAGTGAATATAAGAGTGCTATGCAATTGGCATCTTTCTTAAGCTTGTGTGTTGCCAACCAATGCTTAATCTTCAAGCTAAAGTTCTAGTACCTTCTTTTAACAGAGAACTAGAGATGTTGAAACCAGTAAATTCATACAAGTTTTCACAAAGGTAACTGTTCAGATAGCAGAAAGACAGCCAGAGCAGTGCTGCCACTGAAGAAAAAGCTACTTTCTGATGCATTTAGAGTCAACTAGAGACCATTCCAGAAATATTTTAAGCATTAACTACATAAAAAGCTTTCAGCTATAATTCTTGTACTGTAGTGGGTGGGAGGAAAAAAAGAAAAAGAAAATAATAATCCAATAGTGATTAAAAAGAGTCATGAGAAAACAAGTACCATGTCTTATAATGTTTATCACTACCAAAACACATTCCCTATAAGAATTAGCGGTAAGTTTTTCTAGCTCCTCCTCTAGGAATTCCCTAGAATCATTCCTACAGGCAAGATCCATAAAAACAAAGAAACAATAAACAAATAAACAAGAAATGCACCCCAAATAAACAAACACACACAGAAAAAAACAAACATGAAAAACCAAAACCAGCAAATCCACCTCTTTTTAGCTCATGTTTTTGTTTTCTCGTAAGCTGTTACTTGATATCGAATAGTAATTTTTCCTTCACCAAATGCACACTGCTTGACAAAAAGGTTGTGTTCTGGTATAACGTTGTCTGTTTCATCACAAAATTATTCTGCACTGCTGGCACTGTAGCTGTCTTACTGCATGGGCAATAAGTGCTGGCAAACTTTTATGGAAGTGATGCAATTTATTGCAATTCTTGCATATTGCTGCAAACTCTAGAATTTGTCTGGGCTTGTGTTGTACAGAGCCACACAAAGTGTGGTGAGCATTATTTGCAAGCTGCAACTGCAACTGGTACTCTGCATCTGTTTTTATGTCAGGTGGTTTTGGGTTTGGGTGAACCTTGCAAGGTGCCAAGAGTGCGGAGTCCACCTTCCATAGGGTTCAGTCTGTGATGAGCAACAAGAATTTGACAACTTTGATTTGTCAGGCCACGATAACACTGTAACTTCTTCTAGTCCACCTCCAACCTGTCTTCACTGGAAATACAAACAAGAGTCCAATTTGTGAGACTCCTAAAGGCACCAAGTGGGAGCTGGGTGTCCAGTCCTCATTCACAGCCGTATTTTCACTTCTTGCTTTGTCTGCTAAGGAGCCCACCTTTTCTTTTTCATCTATTTATTTATTTGTTTGGACTATGGTACTCTTGTTTCATATTCTGACACTGTTTCACATTCTGAGCAGCAATATCCCTACTCTGCTGTGTAAGAACATTCAGGAGTACACATTTCATCTGAACCAACCTTATGCTCGATCTGATATTGACTATACTTCCGTATAAAGCATAAAGCGTATTCTGCAGTTCCGGGATAAAATTATTGCCAGCTCAAATTTATTTCCTTGCTTGTTAGTTGTGGTGCTTTTTGTTGTTTGTTTCATATTTTTTCTTTAGGGGTGGTGTCGTTTTGGAGACTGTTTGCATCAGATTAGCCCTTTGCTTTCTGTGACAGCAGAGGTCTAGCAGTACATGTTTGAAAGATGGATTTATTATACAGAACAAACTCAATCAACTGAGCAAAGTTACTTTGTGCAGAACATGTCTTACTTCTGACAGCACTTATCTCTTTTCCTGTTGCAAATATCTTCCTGCTGACACAGAAAGAAGTGCTTTGTCCATCGGCCTCTCCCTTTACTTTAAGGTGGGGCTAACCAGCAATTTTGTTCATTCACTTGGCACCTTTATAAATAAGTTTTAGCAGAACAAATTGTTTGTGTGTCATCAAGAAACAGAGTTTGACAGTCTATCTTATTCATTCTCACAGCTCACACAGATCAGCATTGTATAAACCTGAGTTTCAACACAGCAGAACTAGAATTTCCACCAGGTAATTCCCATGTCTGCATGACAGAATGCAAGGTAGAAAATTAAATTATTTCATAACCTAATCCTTATACTATTCGATTATGTTTCCAAGCCATTTTTTTAAACTTTCAATGTACTATACAAATCAACACAGTACATTTTTTTTCACAAGCAAGCAGTGAATCTAAAGTAAGACAACTTTAATATTTGTAAACTAGACAGTTTACATATAACATTGAAGCCAGGAAGTTATGAACCGTAGAATTCTGTACTTCTGCAGTAAAACTTGCAGTTTACTGCAGTCAGGTGAAGTTGTTTGTTTGCCTGAAGCAGCTAGCTCTAGTTGCAACTAGTTTGTTTGCCTGAAGCAACACATTTGCTCCAGAAACAAGACTTAAATCAGTCTTAAATAACATAATAAGACTTAAATAACAGCAAAAAAAAAATCTTTTGGTCATTAAGCTTGTGTCACTGTCAAGATGTCAGGCAGTTAACATGATTAGTTAACAGGACCATTTTTTACCACATAGTTCCAGAAAAGCTGGCATCTATCTTGGCATTATTATTCTGTCATGGAAATCTATTGTTATTTAAGTTGTCAATATTTATTTTGAGATTTCATTATTTTTGAGGACACACATGCCAGCAACAATACCCATGAAACTTCACAGCACAATTCCTATGCTTTTCTATTATAAAGAGCTCTTTAATGATAGAAAGAACAGGACAGGCACTCTACTGCCTCTGTATTGGAGACAAGGCTTTCTTCTCCATGCTGCCATGGAGGTGCTTATTCCTCCCTATCCAATTGTTTTTCAGGTCAAATAGTGGCACTAACTTATACTTAACCAGGCTTAGTTTTGGCATACGGAACAAATGAAGGAAAACAAAACTTGCATATATAAAAAATAAAAATAATTTTTGAAATGCAACTCACTAAATTTATTTACTTCGTAATGGCTTTTTTCAAGTCAAGTTTTTCCCATTCTAAATTACAGAGATATACTAAAGCCATCAAATAAACAAAACCCACTTAATTTTTTTTTATGCCAGCTGTCAAAAATACCAGCGTTTGATAGTCAAAAGATACCTCTATGCACCCCTGAACCCACTTTTGTCTTTATACTATTTACTGTGCCAAAGTTTAGACTTTATTTCCAACTTAGAAAAACCCTGTTGTCTTTTCCTTTAAATGCTTTCTTTAAAATTTATTTTGTATGCACTAAAAGAAAGTGTGAAGCTTGCAGTTTAATGCTGTTGAATATATAAGCTCTTCCGTTAAGATAATTACTTCTTTTAGGTGGGCAGGTCAACAAAGAAAACCCAACAACTTACTTCTGCCGTGGTAATATAATTGGCATTAGTCTAAATAAAAATAGGTACACATTGAAGTAAAAGAGAGTATTAATAACTTTTTCCTTTCAAAATTTCAGTAATGCTTAACAGCATTCCACCAGATTTCCACTTGCACAGAAATTCAGATTATATATATATGTGTGTATGCACAGTTGAAGAAATATTACCAGGTTATTATCTTCAATCACCCTGAAAGAAAATTTATGCAGTATTTTTTAACAAACAGCACTGAAGTTTATGAATGAAGTGACAAAAAGTCAAAAAACAAACAAACAAAAGTATTAGAAAACCACAAAAATACATATTAGCAATGTTTTATAATGTGTTATTGCTTTGAAAATACAATGTAAGTTAAAATGAAGAGTAAGTATGTTTTGACATTCAAATCTATGTATGTCAGAAAGCTTTGAAACTGGACCCTGAGCTGAAACTGGACTGAAACTTGGAAATTTCAAGTCATCTTCAATATAATATGTGGAATAATGTTTACTGGATTGTCACATAGGATGAAGAAACAAAGATTAGAATGTAAAGCCATTGAAAAGTCCTACCATAGAAATACAGGATTGAAAAAATTCACTTGCATCATCAAGACCAGTCTTCTACCTGAAATGATGCAATGAACATGAGAAACAATAAGTCCTGCATCCTTTACAAGGCAGGGAACACCTGAACTCTATTGAAAACTAAATTAGTTTGTCCTAGAGAAAAAGAAAAAAAAACAAACCCTAGCAGTTCAAACATTTTAATCTGCAAGCAGTAATCTTGGATATCCCCAAACCAAAAATGGAATCAGATTGTATTTCCATTTTTTTTCCTTTCCCTTATTTCTTCACAAGACTGAAATTATTTTATTGAGTATTCTCAAAAGGATAAAGCAGGTAAATTTTAAATTCAAATTCCAGTCTCAGAGCAGAATGCCAGGGATATATTTAGAACAATCACATTCTTAGTGAAAGCTTTGGAAGTCTAGCTAAGAAACTGAAGGGATAGTGCTGTGATCACAGGGGGAAAAAAGCAGTCCAGGATGCAACAGCTTAAAATCTGACACAGTTTTCCATGGACTTATTTTTAGTAATTTAAGTTGCTTAAAACAGTTTTCTTGAGCAACTGTAAATTAAATTAATAACTTTCAGTCTTCATGTTGTTTATTAAATGCAGAGTCCAGGGGTTCAGTTAAATTAGTAGCTCAGTAAACTTTCTCAGCTTTTAAGTTCAAACACCCAGAAACTTTTTGCGCATGAATCATCACTTTGAATTTACTGAACTCTGAGGTATGTGCATATGCCTGTTGCTGCACTAGCCACATTATTCCCTGTGGGATTTCTTTTTCCTGTAGTCTTATAATTACTAAGAACTACTACATTAGTCACTTAACCGGTGATTTTCTTAGAAATATGCATCATTGAGGCAGTCAAAAGGAACTTTCCATTTCAACTGGTCCTGAGAACAAGCACTGATCCCAGTATTTCTAGGAGCATATATTAAACAGTTAGACCAAGAGGGAAGCACCCAACACACTGTTTATTATTCTACTTACATTTTAAGGTTTTTAGATTTTCAAAGCACTTGGGCAAAGCATATTTAGCAATTATTTGTGGGAGATGTGTCTACATCTCTACTGTTTCCTGTACTAGACTCTGAATCTGAAGGTATGGATTTTGATGTTCTGAAGTTTAGTAATATGCTTTAGTAATATTAAGAATTGGATCTTTGTCATGGACACTTGTGACTGACCTGATAAGACTAGGAATGGATGTCACTCAAATATTCCTTACTTGTTGCCCTTCCATCTGCTCTCATTTCCACCTGAAGATAGAAAAATAAGAAATGTACCAAAAGAGGGGTAACTCATCAAAGGAAAAACTAAAATTCCTGCAAATGGATAAAAATCAGAAGGAATAAATGGCACTGCAGTAACCAGAGTTATGACAAATGAGAGCAAGTAAGCTACACCAGAGTACAGTGGCACACCATCCTGGTTTCAGCTGTGATAGTTAATTGTCTCCTTGGTAGCTGGTACAGTGCTGTTTTGAATTCAGTATGAGAACAATGTTGATAACAACACAACTAATGTGTTGAGTTGCTGAGTGTTTACCCAAAGTCAAGGACCTTTCAGTGCCTCATGTTTTGCCAATGAGCAGATGCACAAGAACCTGGGAAGAGCACAGTCAGGACAGCTGACCAAACTATCCAAGGGGATATTCCATACTCAGAACAGAGTGCTCAGTATATGACCAGGAGCTGCTGATCACTGCTCAAGATTGGGTTGGACATCAGTCAGCGGATGGTGAGCAATTGCATTGCACATCACTTGTTTCTCTTGGGATTTATTCCTCTCTGACTCCTTTTCATTACTATTATTATTGCTGTTGTTATTATTATTATTAATATTATTAATTGTTTCAATTATTAAACAGTTCTTATCTAAATGTATGAGTTTTACTATTTTTCCCTGTTTCTTCTGCCTAGCAGGGTAGGGCAGGGAAGTTAGTGAGTGTCTATGTGGTACTTAGTTGCCAGCTGGGATTAAGCCATCACATATACATACACTCAGAAAAATGTCTTCATCTATCAACATTTCTTACTTATTACTCAAATGCCACTGACCCACTTACAGGAAGTTATTTTCTTGAAGTACTTGCATTACCTTGAAGCAGCCAGGCACTTTTCATTCCATTAACACTTAAGACAGGTGTTAAGAAAATCCTCAGGAGCAAGTTTTTTTTAAATTAACTGATCACAGAGGTGAGCTGCATCAAGAAGTCTAAGACCTCTGACTCCAGATTCAAAGGGGTTTTCTTGTTTTGATTTGTTTTCTTTTTTACCTCTAGAACTGTCCTGGTACTTAGAGATCTTTCAAAAGAAGAGAACTAGAATACTACATTTTTGCTGTTATGAGGTACCAACAGAATGACAACAGTAATTACTCTGTAATTGTTTTAATGTCACTCCTTAGGTAACAGAAAGGACTGCAGTGCTAGACAGTCAAAGATGAAATAGCTTTAGTTATGCTCTTACACAAAACTACGTCTCACTCATTATGTAAATCTTCCTTCTCTCTTTGACAGAAATATAGGTATAGGTTTCTAGGTTAGTACAACATAATATTCCAACTCAAACATCAACACCATATAGAACATAAAATGAATAGGTTATTGATTAGATGATGAAAAAGTACTTTGTGAGATGTATTGGTATATGTTCTTTATCCATACTAACTGAATTTATTTCTACCTTCTTCTTCTTCTGCAACTGACCGGTTTCCAATTTCTTCTACACTACATACTAACTGAAAGATTAGCCTTGTAAAAGAAAAAAAAATCAAAAAACTCACAAAAAACCCAAGATGCAAAGCTACTTAATGTTTCAATTTTTACAATCAAGTTACTTAATATTCGCAGGTAGCATATGCTTTTTGATATCAACATTAAGAAAAACAATAATTACCTCTCTTGCGCTTTTTTCCTTTTTTTAAAGAGAAATAAGACCACAAAAATAGCATAGCTGTGGCAGCTTTCAGCTCTGTACCACTATTGCTATTAAACAGGGAGGCTTTATTTTACAAACTCAAAAAAAGTGCTGTTCAGTTTATTCAGTTGCCAAGCAGACAAAATCCTCCTGCTAGCCTTCAGTTCACACACCACCTCTCACCTTTCTTTCCTTCATCTTCTCACCTCCAGTAACATCATTCTCTCTGCCTTTGAGATGGGACTGTCTTAAGCTGGGAATCACGTACCTTATCCTATCCACAGCTGTGTGCTACTATTTCTCAATGTGAAGGGGGTTAATTTCCTAAGTCTGGAACATCAAAGCACAGTGTTATCAAAAAGTACTAAATTAAATCCTTGATTACAGAATGGAGAAGGAAGAAAGAGAAGTGATTCTGTCTTATCACGTTTTTGAGTTACACCTATTCCTCCTGCCATTGCATTGAGTAGAACTACTCATAAATGATTTGAAATTGCCATAAAAAAAGCTTGGATAGAAGCACCCTTTGGGTTGCAATACAAAGGTGCATTGCTGGAACAAAGATTACACCTGCTTTTTAAAAACTGGTACAACACTTTTACTAATTAAAAAAAATAAAAACACCCAAGGAGCAGAAATACAAAAATTATATGCAGTGAGGCTTTAGCCAGGAATGAATCATCACCTTTGTTGATCTTATATTTGTATAAATCCATATAGGTACAGGCATTTGGAGCAACATACAAAATAAGTAGTTGCATGCGGGTGTAGTATCCCCACCTCTTTCTTCCAGAGCCACTTTACAGGTCTTGTTAGACTAGGACTGCTTGCAGTGTAGTGCTCAGACATAATCTGGAAGCACCATGTGTAACTGTTGAATTTAGGACAACCTTCTTAATACCTTACTTCATTCAAAACAGCCATTGGAATAATGACTTTAAAGCAACAAAATATAATAAAGACTTAGTTAGCTGCATTTTGATGACAGTTTCAATTATTTTCTGCTCACACCTTGGAATGGTGACCTACAACCTCTTTAGAGTAGTCATGCTTGCCATAAAAAGACTTACTTTACTTAATAATAGTCATCTTAAAGCCAGATCAATCTGGCTTAAAATCTAACAAAGTGCATATTTCAGTCTATCACAAGCAACTAATACTCATTATCCTTCAGGCAGGATTCTCTGATTAACCTATGTGTATGTTAGCTGTGTTGCCTACACTAGACGAGCTCTTTCCATTGTAAATGAAAAGACATGAGTATCTCCAAATAGCAYTTTGTCCTGCTTGTTTTTATAGTGGAAAGAATTGCCTTTCAGATGTGCCCACCATATATTAATTAGAGCTTGAAACAGATAGATAACACATAAAACCTTTAGACGTCTCTTAATCAGGCAGTTACGATGTGTTTTGCAGTTCCTTTAGTCATCTTGATGCAATGCAAAGTACGGTACAAGTCTTTCTAAAATGTGTTAGAGGGCCGTTTACTTTGATTGCAGGTAAGCACTCAATGCAGTTTACCTTTGACTGTAGCTTTGTTCATTTGTAGGAGCAAGTAAATTCAAAATACATTAATCCTCTTTAGCCCCTAAACTCTTACTCTTTTTTACCAAAGGTCTTCCAGCAAGCCTTACTAATGTATTCCTTGACCTTGACAATGGAAAAAATTGTTTTTCAGAGTTCAAAAGTTTTGCCAATCAGCTACTGTCATTTTGTTTTCCACACCAAGTAACCAAGCTATATTCATTCCACTGTAGTCCTGAGACTTTAATTGTTGGAATGCTTCTGGCTGCAGCTCATCTAGCTACTTTTTCCATTGCATTTAAACAAGGTATGGTTTGATTTTTGGGTTTGTTTTTTTTTTTTTTTTTCTTGTTGCTGCTGGTTTGGTTTGTGGTTCTTGGGGGGTTTTGGTGGGTTTTTTTTTGGGTGTTTTGTTTTGTTTTATTTTGTTTTGTTTTGTTTTGTGTAAGAACTGCTTTTGACTGGTGCTTTAAGGTGCTGTGTCAGCTGATCCCTTAACTTGTCCCAGTTTTAGGAAGTTCTGCAAGGAGTTTTCGTTGCTTCTGAAATTCATAATTTTGTTTTTGCTAGATCTTTTTTTACCTCATGAATTTCCAGAGGTTTACTTCTTCTATGCTCTGAGAAGAATAGAAAAGGTGGTATTTATTTTATTGTTGTCTGAATCCAAACCTTGGTTTTCATGTTTGTAGGAGGCTGTTGGCCTCCTGTCCCATGTAATTTTTAGATACATGCATAGATAAAGTAAGCCCTCTCATGAATCAATTTTTCACAAATGTTAAAGGACAGTGCAGGAATATCTCTTAAAAATTCAAGACCTTCTGAATTAATTTTTTTAATTACCAACATTTCTGTGTAAAATTTATAATGAAGCTGCCCAGGCTGTCTGGCTTTGCAGAAGTGAAATGAGTAAAAATTTAAGTTTAAGAAATTTGCTTTATTTTAATAAAAATAACTGAATTGTGGCCATGCTGACAAATAAAAGTTATCTAGCAGAAGGGCACTAGTTGTTATTAAAAATCTTACTCAATGGCTAGTAAGAAAATGAAAGCTATATTTTTATGAAGTTGGAATGTCTTGGATGCTTAGTGCTTTGTATTTGCAAGCAGCCAAGTTCAAAGTTAAGTTATATTAGTAACTTAGCTATGGTAAATTGGTAATAAAAGAAAATTCAGTTTAAATTAGTGTAGCTAATAGCAGATAATCTAATGTTTTAGATATGCCATAGAAGTTAGTGTGTTTGGTAGTTTAGGAAGTCTAAAACGTATGAAGAGGAGAGAAACATTTTTCTCTA
>PYHW01010678.1:3560801-3572258 GCA_013186435.1 Turdus rufiventris
AAAAGAAAAGAAAAGAAAAGAAAAGAAAAGAAAAGAAAAGAAAAGAAAAGAAAAGAAAAGAAAAGAAAAGAAAAGAAAAGGAGAAAATTTTTGAAAATTTTATTTTAATCTTTTTTAATTGCCTCACAAACTGATCTACCTGTAGACTTTCCAGTCTTATGCAAAATGATTTACCAATTTGCTGTTTGTTGAATTGTGAGAGGAAAGACATATTCCTTGTTCCTGCTAATTTCTTGTAAAGTGATACTAGTGGTCTTTATGTTATCAAAGACAGATATAATTTGCTAGTGTATAGTTGGAAAGACTGTTTAGAATTGAAGTTTCACATTTTTCAGAGCATTCTTACTATTTAGACAATTTTGAAAATTCTAGATGGGCCTTTATATGATTATGGAGGATACGGACCCAGGATATTTCAAAAATGCAGAAAATCCTTCAGATGGCAACTCTATATCAAGTTTCTCTCACCTGCAAATAGGACAATAAATAAAAAGTGGTGATCTTGTATCAGACTATTTCAATATGATGCAAAATATGACTCAGACTATTTCTCGTATGGTTTCCTTTGAAACTGCATGAGAGTAGAAGGTTGGAGGAATAAACTACTGTAGGGTTTTCTTCTACATCTTAAATTTTAAAAAATTCTAAAGATCATTTTATTGAAAATGAAGATATATTTGAATATCATTTTGGTTTTCATCTGATAGTACATTTAGAAATTAATTATTTAGAAGTAAACATGAAAGTCTTAATATCTGAATTTTACATGACCTCATTAAAATACAGTGTAGATT
Source organism: Turdus rufiventris (assembly GCA_013186435.1). Lineage (NCBI taxonomy): Eukaryota > Metazoa > Chordata > Aves > Passeriformes > Turdidae > Turdus > Turdus rufiventris. Next base: position 3,561,596 of record PYHW01010678.1, read on the forward strand.
ATACTTTCTAATAATTTTCAAAGCACTGATATTTCTTCATAAATACACATGAAACAATTTCTAAACACAGTCAAAATTTAATTCTCCAAATTTAACATTTGAGGCAGAGAAGAATTCAATGAAAAGCTACTTAGCTGTAGCCACAATGATCGAAGAATCAATAATATTAGCAATTGTAAGAGAAATCAACCTTTTTTAATTTTTGGTAGATGTTCGATTTTAGTGTAAGAATTTTAAAATGCATTGTCAAACCCATCTATAAGAAAGGCCAAAATAAAGACTTAGGAAAATACACACTTATAAGTCTTAGTTCAGTTTTTGGGAAAATAGTAGAATTAGTCCTCCTAGAAACTAGTACCCTCCAGATGAAGCAGGTGATTGGGAATAGTCAGCACAGATTTACCAAAGGTGAATCATACCAGATTTATCTGAACACCTTCTACAACCACATAACATCTTCTGTCAACATGGGTAGAGTGTTAGATGTTATTTGCCTGGACTTCAACAAGGCATTTGACACTGCTTCCCACAGTTTTCTCCTAGGCAAGCTGGCAAGATACAGATTGATATGTGATCTGTGAGATGTGTAGCAAAGTGGCTGACAGGCTGCACTCAGAGGGTGGTGATCAATGCTTTTAACCCAGGCTGGCAGTCTGTTACCAGCAGGATCCCTTAGAGATCAATACTGGGCTCCAGGCTGGTAAACATCTTCATAAATTATCCGGATAAAGGGATTGAAAACATGCTCACCAAGTTTGCTGATGATGCCAAGGTAAGGTGGCAAGGTGGACTTGCCAGAAGGGAGAGCCAGAGACAGAGATGAGCTGGAAGAGTGGGCCAGCAAGAACTGTATGAAATCTAACAAAGGCAAGTGCAAGGTCCTGCACCTGGGGTGACATAACCAAAAAGCCCAGTGCAGCTGGGATCTGTGTGGCTGGGAGCAACCTTTCTGTGACAGACCTGGGGGTCCTGGTGGACAGCAATACTAACATGAGTCAAGCTGTAACAACAAAGGCAAATCAGGTCCTGGGCTGCATCCATGAGGGCTTTACTAGCAGAGATAAAGACATCGTCACCCACTGTATTCATCATGTATGAGGCCACATTCAGAGTACTGTGTCCAGATCTGGCACTCACCATTCAAGAAAGATGCAGACAGGCTGGAGAGGGTCCAAGGAAGGGACAGATGATTGAAAGGCTGGAGAACCTGTCCTGTTGGGAAAGATTGAAAGAATTACGTCTTTTCACCCTGGAGAAGAGAAGACATAGAAGGGACCTCATCTGCTATTCCAGTACCTAAAGAGCAGCTACAAAGAACAAAGTCTCTCTTTTCACTAGGAGCCACATGGAGAAGATCAGGGACAAAGGGTACAAGTTACACCAGGAGAGGTTTCATCTTGACAAGGAAGAAATGTTTCCAACGAGACCAGTCAGTCACTGGAACAATCTCTGCAGGGATGCAGTAGAGCCCTCATCACAGGAGGTTTTTTCAAGATGCAATGCAACAGGATTCTAGACATTATCATCTAGGCTCCCTTTCCCATGAAAGGCTGGATCAGGTAATATTTTATGTTCCCCTCCTGAAGACTGTGACAGCCTGCTTATTTAGTTGTCTAGTACAAACATCAAGTCAAATTATTTCCAGGTATCTTGTAACTGATAGTATGTTTCTGTGAGAAACTGAAATGCTGTTTTAATTAGATGGTCAAATGAACATCTGATGTAGTCAGTAGAAGAGTGAGGATTATAAATTCTTTCCTTCATTTTGTTTTACGTTGAACATTTAAAATTTATATTTAATAAATGTAAACACTGGAGTTCAGAATAAGCGTTTAACATCACATGCAAAACTAACAGAAACAGTTATGAAAATACTTTTGCAACCTAGTTTGGGGAAGAAACAGAGTATTTTCATATTTTATGGTAGGGTAGACCTCTATAATGAGTCTAATATAACAAGTGAATTATTTTTATTAGCTCATCTGTAGTAATTCTGTGTCACAAAATTCTTGGTCAAGGACACTGAATCTTATCATTCTGATCATGATGGATGTTATAAATCATGAAATCTCATTGAACTCAATATATTAGAAACCTGAATCTCTCCTGAGAGAAAGGCATTGCCTGGTAATATGAGCTTTTTATTATGAATCAGAAATGTCTTTATTTTTCCTTACTGGACTTCAGTGCTTTCCACTTAGTGTGGGATTTATCATGAATCAAAAATGGAGCATTTGTCAACAATGCAATGATGCTTTTAATTTTAAAGTGCACTGATATGTAATAGTAGGATCACCATGTCCTGTGCTGGTCACTGTGTTCTTCTAAAACTTAGGTGAACTGGAAAGTGTTTAGAGGAAATCAAAAGAATAAGAGGATTTAAAAAGTTTAACTATGAGGAAAGGTTGAAGAGGACAGATACCACTGTGAGACCACTGTTGTTATCTTTGAATGTTCATGGTGATTGAAGGAGGTCCCTGATGACAGGGAAAAAGCAGATGTTACATGCTTTTCAAAAAGTGCAGGGAGAATGATAAAGTGAACAATAGGTCACTCAGTCTCCCTTCACTCTCTGAGGATTACAGAGAAAGACTTCATGGAAATTGTTTTCAAGCATGTGAAGGACAAGAATGTGTTTGGGAACAGACTGCATGGATTTACCAAGGCTAAAGTATGCTTGACTGATTGCCTCCTTAGATGCTAGTGACTCTTTGTCTGGGCTGGAGGGAGTGGTGCACATATTTGCCTTAGAACAAGCAAGGCCTTTGACAATAGTCTCCCGTAACAAACATGTAGCCTAGAAGAGGAGATGCAGACTGGATGGAACACAAACTGGATGAAAAGCTGCCTGAAACTCCAGGCTTTGTGGTAGTGTCAACAAGTTGAAGTCTAACTGGTAGTGATATTCCTCATCATTGCGATTTAACCCCAGCTGGCAGCTCTGTGCCACGCAGCTGCTCGCTCACTCCCCCTGTGCTGGGATTCTGGAGAGAATTGGAAGGGCAAAAGTGATAAAACTCATGGATTGAGATAAAGGCAGTGAAATAGGCAAAGGAAAAAACTGCACATGCAAGCAAAGCACAACAAGGAATTCATTCATTACCTCCTATGGGCAGGCAGGTATTCAACCATCTCCAGGAAAGCAGGGCCCCAATATGCATTATGGCAACTTGGGAAGACAAATACAATTATACTAAACATCCCCCCCTTCCTTCTCCTTCCCTCAGCTTTATATCCTGAGCATGACATCATATGGTGTTATCCCTTTGGTCGTCTGGGATCAGCTGTCCCTGCTGCGTCCTCTCCCAACTTCTTGTACACCCCAGCCTCCTCACTGGTGGTGTGGAGCAGAAAAAACCTTGACACTCTGCAAGCCCTGCTCAGCAATAACTGACACATCCTGTGATAACATTGATAAGTGTTATCAACACTGTTTCCATCAGAAATCCTAAACATAAGCCCAAATTGGCTACAACAAAGATCACCCCAGTCAAAACCAGCACAATCAGGGCCAGTATTGAGGTGATTCTACTTAACACTTTCATGAGATGAGCCTGATGGAGTTTAGCAAAAGCAAATGCAAAGTTCTGCATCTGAGACAGAACAAATATGTACAGCAATACACACTGCGGAGACAGCAGTGGTAAAGTAAAGGACCTTGGGGAGTTGGTGGGTGAAAAATTGAATGTGAATCACCACATTAGAGTGTAAGTAGCAGGTCAAAGCTGTCAAAGAAAGTACAGTAATTTCATGATTATAAGCCACACCATTTTGACTAAAATTTTGATCCCAACCCAGAAATGCGGCTTACGCTCAGGAGCAGCCAATATATGATAAAAGTTCTGAAATTTCCCAACTCAGAAGTGCAAGCCGAGGTGCCGAGCCAAGCACCTGGCAGTAAAACCCGGGATTGCACGATTGTTGCAAATTGGTTACTCTGTTGTGTGGTGGGTGGAGGTGGGCTCCATGCTGGCAGTGCCGGGGGGAAGCGTGGGGGCTCCCTCCTGCTGCCCCACAGCCCAGGGGGGAGGTGGGGGGCTCCGTCTCCGCCTGCCCCTGGCACTGTGGGGCAGTGCTGGGCTGGGGCTAATGAGCCTGGTGGTGGCGGCAGCACCGCCCGGCCGGCCCCAAGCGGCCCTGCTGAGCAGCAGCGCCAAGCTGGGCCGCCTGGCCCTGTCAGCAGCCCCGAGCTGGCCGAGCCCGCCCGGCCCCGAGCCGAGCCAGTAAACCCCGCAATCCCGCGATTCAGTTGCTAATTTGTTACTTTGTTGCACGCAGGTCCTCGCTGCGAACAAGAGTGCGGCTTATAATCAGGTGCCGTTTATATATGGACAAAGACCTAAACATTGCCGACACCTGGAGGTGCGGCTTATAATCAGGTGTGGCTTGTAATTGTGAAATTATTGTATTTATTGCCCTTTACCTTACATTTTGAAGGCTACATCTGGTATATTGTGTTCAGCTTTACATGCCCCAATACTAAAGTTAGTCCAGCAAAGTGTCATTAAGAGAATTGGGTGACTGAAGCACAAATTGTATGAGATTAAGTGAACTAGATTTGCTTGATCTGGAGGAGAGAATGTTAAAAGGGGGTTAAATTTCTGTCTTCAGTGACCTAAAAGTCCCTTGTAAATCCAGACTCTTGTAAGAGGTGAACAGCAAAAAGACAAGAGGTATTTAATTGCCATGGGTTGCAATAAAGAAAATTGTAACTGAATATGAGGAACAAAATTTCAGTGAAAATTGTTAGGCACATGACTAGATTGTCAAGAAATATAATGAAATTTCCATCCTTGGAAATTTCCCTGAACAGCCCAATATACTATTCCATTCTTTTCACGCTGCTGTTAATGCTTCTAAAAAGACAAATTAGTCAATATGTTTTCAGTTAAAAAAATAAAATCTGCTCTTCCCTAGGAGCACAAGAAAGATCTTTGAGGTACTTTCCAGAACTTCACTTCTATGAATCATTTAAGGCTAGCCCTACAAAACATAAATTGTGTTTCGCAGCAGGTAGATGTTGGGTTCCTTGATAAATATTAAAATTTATGCCTGCAAATAAGACATAAGGAATAAAGCTTTGTCTGGAGCTCTGGAGAATTCGGGCACCTGAGAACTGGAGTCACAAAACCCACTGTGTAGATGCACACTGTGAAATGTAAATAAACATAAATGTATACATGACGGATAAATCCCTTTTTAAGTTTAAGGAATTTATTCAGCCTTGTCTGAACTTGTGATATGTTCTGTTTTTGCCCGTAGTAGGGTCCTATTGCAGAGTTATGTGTTTATGTAAATATTACAGAGCATAGGTAGAAACTAGACATTGAGGTGTTTTCTCTTGGCCTTTCCTTTTTTTTGTTTTCTTTTCTTTTCTTTAGAATCAGCTATTCAATTGTTAGTATACTCAGCAAGGTTAGACAAGACACTGTGAGAATTAATGCCAATTCAGCATTTCTAAAGTGCTTTGAAGATAAAATACAATATAAAGCACTAATTATCAGTACTAATTAACATCCCACCAAACATGACTCACTGACTGGTTTTTCAAGTCTTTGAAGGGTTGTCAGCAATCTTCTGGAAAGTTTGAAATCCTTTTTCTCATAGACAGAAAGTGAGAGCTGGAAAGCATTGATGTAAAGCCAGTGAACAGCTCTGGGATTATCTGACTCCAGTCAGAGTAAATTCATTGTCAGGTGAATCAGAGGCTGAGCTTTAATTTGGGACCACTCTCCAAGCCATGTAGCTAATCATTAAACAAAGGTATGGGGTCAGCTAATAACTCATACAATTCTATGAAATTAAATATTCTCTTTTCCAGGATCTATACCCAGTGAGTCTGCTCAGTAGATGCTATGGCTATCTGGCTTCTATCCCTGAGTATATTTTTCGGATGAGAATGTTGAACTTATTCCCATGCAAGTCCAGTTGCATAAGAGAGTCCTATGTCTTTTTCATCTTAGATTTTTTTATGCAGCTAAGATAGGATAAAACCTATCCATTTTAGGGGTGTTTTCTGTGTGTGAGCTAGGTGCTTTAGATCTAATTATAGCTTATCTAGAGCTAGATATGATTGATAGCTATCCAGAGCTGGAGATGTATTCAGGTAATGAAGTGTGAGTGTCTACCGCAGGATGAGATCAACAGCTTTCTCAAGTCTAGTGACTGAGCCAGTTATCTCTCTGTTAAAGTAATAGAAACCCTCAAACTTCTCTTAAATGTAGAACATCTACACTATAGAAACACTTGAGCAGGTTGAATACCATCTGTGTCTATAAGGCAATTTTATGTTTGATTGGCCTAATCAATTACAATTGAACTGAGCAAGCACGTGAGAAGAATTAGTCTCTTCTCAAAATATGATAGAAGGATCTTAATGAGACAGAGTTGTTAGTGATGCTTCTCCTTACTGTATTGTCAGAGTGTGCCGTGTGATGTTACCCTTCCACGTTGGAGCATTTGGGAAGAAGCAGCTGGTAGCCTTGAACACCATCCTGTCCCTGAAGGATTCAAATCTGTATCTCTAGAGAGTCAGCCTCAACAGCGGATGGTCTGTTTAGAGAGCAGATGCTTTCCATCTCATTTCCTAATGAGGTGCCAACTATTGCAGCAAGAATTTCAAAGTTTATTGCACCATAAAAAGGTAACTGAGTTTCTTCCTGGGCAAACCATATAACCATTACATTGTCTTACAGGAAATGTCATTCCATTTTGTGAGGAACCTGATCCCATAACTTATCACTCAGCAGGTATTTTTTTATCAATTAGCTATTCCCTGATATAACATTTGATAGCCTGACACTTCCACTGACCTGTTTCAAAAGACAGGAATTGCCACACCTGCATTTTCTGCATGCACTTAGCTTTCACCTTGGAGAGCCTGTTATGGACAAAGGCAGAGGACAGTTTAATTGCTGGTCACAGGCAGGCCTTGGCCAAATCACTTGGCTTTTTAAGATTGTTGCTCTTTTAGGCATGCATTTAAACTCAGAACATGCAGGGTTTAAATAGTTATGCAGAAACTGAGGAAAGATTATGAGAATCTCAGATTTTGATTTATATGTACAAGTATATATGCAAGTGCTTTTTAGGCTTCTGCCCAAGATGTTATTGTAACTACTAAAAATAATTCATGACATCTGTCTGCCGGCACAGTTTTAAATTACAGCTGCTTCTCATTCATAAACTTTCACGTGTGTGTGTGTGTGTTTGGGGTAAATACATTCCTCAAACCTTTATTGATTTCTGGGATGAACAGATCTGACAGTAAGAGGAGACAGAGCTGCTAACTTCTGCAAGCTTCCGAGATTTAATGTACTTTCTATAATCCATGAAAAACCAGTCTTGGCCTATTAATTATCAGCATTAACACATAAAATATAAATTTAAAATCACAGAATCACAGAATGGGAAGGGTTGGAAGGGACCGCAGTGGGTCATCTGATCCATGCTCCCTGCTCAACAAGGGTCATTCTAGAACACAAAAGATAGAACTCAATATATAAATCAAATCATGCATTTCCTTAGACAAATGCTTTTTCAGAAAAGTAAAATTTTTGGCATTGTTCCTGAAGGAGAAAATGGGAAAAAAACCAGAATTACTGTAATAGGCGAAGTTCAAAAAACAGCTTAATATGTTAAGACTCTAGAGGCTTTGAAAGGAAATGATGTTACAGGCAGAGGCTGTAGGCAATAAACATCCTAACTGTTTAGAGTTAGAGGTCTCAGATGCTTTTAGGCATCTGTGACAAGAAAGTTGGGCTGCTGACCTGGACATCATGTGCTTGGAAAGGAAGGAATTTGGAGCTTCAGAGTAGGAACCAGTGTTTCTGACTTCATGGAGCATGCTGCTACAGAGTAGAAGACATTTAGAAATGTGCCTGAGTTCTGCCCTTCTCTGAAACCGTGGTGCCTTCACAGGCTGGATAGAAATATCTTCTTATCCTACAAGTGCCCAGACTTGAATTCCATGTACAAAACAGTGTGTATGTCACAGTGTCCTGTGCAGGGCCAGGAGCTGGAATCAGTAATCCCCAGAGATCCCTTCCAACTCAGGATATCCTATGGTATCTATTTTCTTCTAACAACCAAGTAAGTCCATTTTATTTATTTACTATTTTAACCCATAATTTGAGATTATATCCAAGGCCATCTGGAACAGGAAAATTAGAGTTGGATGGATTTATCTTCATAGATTAATTAGTGTATTTTTATATGTGATAAAATATATGTATTGTTTTTGTGATGGCCACCAAAATGAAAACCAAATGCCACAGTACCAGCTTTGTTGTCACATTTGCACAGTTTCTGTAACTCACAACCATTCATCTTCTTGCTTACTAGTTGCTAAGGGGATTCTTGGGGGTTTTTTTTGTTTGTTTTTGTTTGTTCGTATTTTTGGGTTTGTGCTTGCTAGTTTGTTTTGTTTTTGTAGCTGTTGTTTGCTTTGTTGGGGTTTTTTGGGATGTTTTGAGCATGTCATATCTGAGAGGCTAATCAAAGAAGGATGAGTGCAGAAGACATCTAATCTACACAAGTTCTCATGGTGCAAGTGTTAATACAGATTCGTGACAGGCTTTTTTTGGGAACTGTCTAGATCTGCAGTCATATTCCAGTTCGGGATGCTGATGGAGCTTGGACAAGATTAAAATATCTGTTGGGAAAACTGAAAGTAAAGAAACTACTTGAAAATATAAAACAAGATATTGAAAGGAAGAGGTGGAATGATCCTCCTGTTGTCAGTGAGGCTGCAAAAGCATATTGTCAAGCATAACATATAGGGTCAAAAATAATGATGTCAAAGGATTGTTCATTAGTCACTTGTTTTGAAATAGAAGGAGCTGTGTACTATGAATGGTTGCAGTCATCAAAGAAGACCTCTTAGCTTACCTGCAAGTGATAACAAGGACTGATCTTATAGCAAAACAAAGCTTCTTTAGAGACATACGGAAGTGAACTGCTAAAGGATTAGTAAAAAAAAATTTAAAAATCTCCAGTATTAGTTAAAAAAACAAGCTAGTTGAGATATGAAACATAAAATGCAGTATAGAATGAGCAACACATTTACCTTCATTAAAGAAAGATGACATCTGAAATGGACTTGAATCTTACTGCAAAGCCTTCTAATACATATCATGTACTGCCATAAAGAGAAAAACACGATATTCACGGTACATTGCATTTTCATTTTTTCAGTTTTCTACTTAAAGAAAAAATCTCTTCCCCAAGAAATGCATAGAGACATTGTATTGCAAATACATGTTTATATAATTATATGTATGCACATAAATATCTCCCACCAGAAGGGAAAGTGAGTCATTTAGATGCTAGTATTAGCACTTCTGAGCAAAAGTTTTAGGCATGTATGTCTTAAAGAATCATCATCAGATTTCACTATCTTAACTGCTACTGCTGTCTCAGATTTCATGATCACTGACTCACTGATTCAAGCCAAGAACTCCTATTTCTGAGGGGTGACCTCACTGTTGGGATGTGAGGAGGATGGTGGCAATAGGCATTTCTTTCAAAGCTCTACTATTTACTTGGCAGAAGATAATTCAATATTTATTATGCTTCTGGGAAATACATAAAAGAGAAATTTTGAACTTAGTAATCTGGTTAGGGCCTGGAAGGCAGAGACTGATATTCCAGTGACCGAACTGCTTATGTGTACTAAGTAGGTATGGGCCACTTCTAGGTGTTTATGCACCTCTAATAGTCTTCTGAGCTGGGAGATGGTACTGCTTAAAGAGAAAACATTATTTCATTCCATTGCTCAGATTGAAGATGGAGGTATGGAGACACAGCCTACTGTGAATTGAATTAGAGCAGTTTGGAAAGTTAACACTGAGCCCTAAGAGCAGCAGTGTATCCTCCCAAGGTTTCTTAAAGTGAACTAAGGCAGGCTAGCTCAAGTAAACTAGAATTCAAGTGTGTTTTCATATAATTTTAAACTAATAGAAGGTGGTATCTTCTTAAACAATTGGACTTTTTTTTCTATCGGATTGCATATGACAGTCAGAAAACTTATATAGCATTGTTATCAAACAAGTATTCATAGCAACTGATTAACTCTGACAAAGACTTATTCAAACATGTCTCCTAAACCAGGTGTTGGAAAATGATTTTTTTCTTTGGCTGTACAGCTCATGTATTAGGCAAATTAAGCCTTTTAATTTGGAAAAATATTTCTCAGTTTTTCACTTGGTATGTGGATTACATACATTCATTACAGCTACCTTGGCTGCTTTGGCAACACTTGGCAATAAAATCAATATACTTTCCTAAATAAAAGTTTTTGTGGAAGTTCTTCATAGTTCACAAAGAGATAAATAATATGCATTGCAAAACAAAAGAAAATACAGAAAATTGTAGTCTGTATGATAGGAGATCTCACCTTCATTATGCAATATGTTTAAAAGTTAGTATTAAGTTCAGGGATACTAAATTTTGGGTTCTGAGCAGGATAAATTCAGAACATTTTGTATGAACAACATTGGTATTTCAGATTTCATATAAAACATCAAAAAAAAATTTCTCAAAATTCCTTCATCAGTTCTGATTCCTTCAATCAGAACTGTTTAAGGCCACTGGCTTAGGAGTCTTGCATTTTCATTAAACCGTATGATAAAAAATTAAAATTGTATTGCTTACAAATAAAACA
>PYHW01010678.1:3588819-3607790 GCA_013186435.1 Turdus rufiventris
CTTTTCTTTTCTTTTCTTTTCTTTTCTTTTCTTTTCTTTTCTTTTCTTTTCTTTTCTTTTCTTTTCTTTTCTTTTCTTTTCTTTTCATCAAAATTCAATCATATAGTATGTCAAAAGTTGTAATGGAGCTTTCAAATATACAAACCATTTCGAACATGACTGATTTAAACATTGATAGTCTCATATCAAACTCAGATTTCATCTGCCTTTGTATTTGTACCTCAATAAGAGAAAACATGGATTGTAGCAAAATTAATTGAATGAATATTGAGTATTTTCTTAGCATTAACTGGAAAGCATACATAAGTACAAATATGGGGTGTTTTTTTACTCTAAGTTAGATAAATACTAGGAAAGTATCATTGCAAGTAAGTCATGCACATAATAAATATTAGATCATGAGCAGATGTGTGTTTGCCATTTTCTTCTTCCATTTGTGTCAAATTTTCTTGTATCTCGTCATATTCAGGGTACCATGTTCTGAAATTCATACAATTGCAATCTTGTCAGTTTTTCACCATAAAGCAATTTCAAAGAAAATCTTCCAACTTTTTTTAAAATGTAGGTGTACTATTGCCGTATCTAAATGCCTACACATATATTTCTGTACTTTCTACACTTTTCTCAAACCATCTGATTAGAAATTATTTCCATTTAAGATGCATTGCAGAATTTATTACCTTACTTAGAGGCCCTAAAAATGGGTTCACTTGTCCTTTGCACATCCAGTAACACACAACTTGCACATCAAAAGAGCTTTTGGCGTAGTTCCAACAAATATCATGAAGCAGGCTTCTCTTAAAACTTCATCGAAAATGTTCCCTTTCTTGCTGAATAGAGCTAGAAGAAAGAAATCATTCTTTTCCCACTAACCTATAAGATTTGTCATCCACCCAACCTGTATGCCTGACTCAGTGGTGTGTTTGAAAGAGGTAGAATCTATTCATTTCATGGTAATGTCTTAACAACAGGCTCTATCCTGCCCATGTCAAAACTGAAAGTTCAAAGCTGTGGGAAGCAAGAAAATAGCAGAGAAAGTAACACTACAACATAGAAATGCCAAGAATAATTATTGAAGGTTCAAAATCTGGCTATTGTGCTCTAAAGCTGACATGATTTTACTTTTAGCAGTCAGGTTAAGTATGAGTCTTGTTGAGTAGTGACAGGGGTGTCACCTAAAGTGCCATCACTTTAAAAAGTCATTTGCAGTCACACAAAGTTCATTGAAATAAATAATGTGCACCTATATTTCCAAGAGAACATTATTCATAAAAACATATGCATATTTCAATATAAGGCAAGGCAGCCTGTGTGGAACAGAGGTGCCATAATATTGCTGTCAGACACTCTGAGCTATGGGCTAAATAGGGAGTCCACCAGGACTCTGACCTGTTGACCACCATCCTCTAAATGCAATTTATTACTATCCAAGATCTATTTACAATCTAGTTATTACCAAATGTAATGCAGGTTGGCCATATATTGGTAAAGTCAATTGTCTGGGTCTACATTTAATATTAGTGAACTCCAGCACTTTTTAAATCCTCTGACCCATGCCAGACCTCTAGGAAGTCTATGATTAAAGAACTAATGTATTGAAATTAATTCATTTACAGCCCATTTTACCTGCAAAATGTTTGTTGCAATACAGTAAAGACTTGATTTGGTATCTCCCAGCATTAAGCATGTCTTTGTTTTAGCAAGTAATTAGTGGTGTTGTAGTATTTCTGTGAAATATCACCAGGAAAATAATTTATTTTTCACTTAACTCGTTTATAAGCCTTTGTCTGCACCGTGACCTTGTAATGAGTGTGGTTAACTCTGTCTGTTGTCAGTCTGAATAGTTCTCTGAAGAATGAAAGCAAGTGCCTGATTTGTACCTCACTATTTATTAATCTGCTGTATTATTGTGTCAAACATCTTTCTGAAGTTTGTAATATATTGTGGTTTAACCCCAGCAGGCAACTCACCCACACACAGCTACTCACTCACTCCCCCACCTGCAGGATGAGGGAGAGAATCAAAAGAATAAAAGTGAGAAAACTCATGGGTTGGAATAAGGATAGTTTAACAGGTAAAGCAGAAGACAAAATGCAAGGAAAGCAAAGCAAGGAATTAATTCACCACTTCCCATGGACAGGCAGGTACTCAGCCATCCCCAGGGAAACAGGGCTTCACCAGATAAAATGATGACTTGGGATGACAAAAGCCATCACTCCAAATGTTCCCCTTTTTCTTCTTTTCCCCCCAGATTTATATGCTGAGCACGACTCCAGGTAGTAAGGGATGTGCATCCCTTGGTTCAGTCAGGATCAGCTGTCCCAGCTCTGTCCCTTCCCAGCATCTCCTGCACCCCCAGCTTCCTCGCTGGTGGGGTGGGGTGAGGAGCAGAGAAGATCTCTGCTCTGTGTGAGCACTGCCCAGGAACAACTAAAACATCATGTTACCAATCTTGTTTCCATCAGAAATCCAAATCCATAGCCCCATACCAACTACCATGAAGAAAATTAATTCTATCCCATCCAGAACCAGTACAATACGTTGAATACAAAACTCAAATCCCAATTTCACCATATTTGTTATTGCTCGCTTCAGGAGCTTCTTCTTTTTAAAGCCAGATCACATATTTGACTTTGCAATTGAACTATAAATTTATCCTGGGTATCTCTTGCTGCAAAATCAGAATTGCCAGGTAATTGTTTGGTTTTTTTTCCCCATCTTTTTTATCAAATTTGATCAGGATTTGGCATCCTAAACTTCTGTATTCTAAGGCACCTTTCCCTCAAATGAGTCTTACTGCCGATTTGGGACAATGCAATGATAAAGCCAAAGCAAGAAGGTTTGAACCAGCAAGACATTAAAAAAAAAATCAACAACATTAAAGCTTCAAGAAATAAGACCTGAAATATTTGTTCAGAGAAGAGTGCCAAATTTTGAGCTTTTGCTCCTCAGTTAGAATTGTAGGTAGAAGTGGCACATACCCAGGAATCAAAGAAGGCAAATGCAGCTGTTAGCCTGCTGTCTAAACACTCAGTAGAGCACCTAAGTTTCTGAGGGCTACATAAATATGTTGCTTCTAATGAGCACCATTTTTCAAAAAAAATTCACAAAGCTGAATATTTTCCTATAAGCAGCAAAGACTCACACAGTGATCTTTGCTACAAAGTTAGAAGTGCTTAAAATAAAGCATGGGGATTTTTAAAATAGAATTTTGAGACACTATAAATGAAGACAAATGGATCATATTTTCTTAAAATCAGTCCATACATTTAAATGTGCTCTGCTAAGCTGTATCCTTGTCCTGGTTTTTCTCATTTTTTAGTTTCTCTTTGCAACTCAACACCTTGGTATGATATATAACCTCACAATATATTACTGTTTTCCTTTCATAATAATTTTCAGTGATACATAATGTCAATTTTAATAAAAGTAAAGAAATTATAACATTGACTTAATGGGGTTTATTTGGGTGGGGTTTTTTTCTTTTTTTTTTGTTTTGTTTTTATTTTTAAATTTTTTTTTGTAGAAAGGTAGAACATAGTTTTATGTTTTCAAAACAAATAAATTATCAAAAAGAAGCTCTGGAAAATTCAGCGTAGCTGTAGAGGTAAATTGCATTGTACAATTAGGAATAATTTGGTTCAAGATATGGTGAGGCTTTTGATAAACACAGGAATAGTCTCCTGTACTGGATTTTTCAAATTATTTAAATAAAAAGCAACAGTAATCTGTCAGCAATGCCCCATCTGAAATAACTACTATATATGTCAAAATGACAGGTAACATATTAAAATTGCATTTCAGATCAGAATATGGTCTTGATTACAGATGAGTTATTATTGAGTCATTTATTTACCTTGCTGAAGACATTCTAATGAAAGCAGCTATAAAGTGATTTCATGGAATAGCGGCATCCGTTGTAAGATAATTTTGACACTTCCCATGTTGCCTGTCAAGTCAGTGTCTCTCCCTCAGCATTACAGAGGGGTCAAGAGGTGAGAAAAAGCTTGTCCAAATAACAGATAAAAGAGGTATAAAACCATGTTGCAATCTGAAAGCTCAGGGATTCAACTAGCGGAACAAATTCTCTATGAGAAAGTTTTTCTGTCTAGTTTGAGATATATTTATAAGTAAATATACATAGGTATATATTTCAAAAATTGAAGAGGACTTGCTGTTCCACTTCCATCCCAATTATTCGATGGAAGCTGAGTATGTTTGTGGTGGAGAGCAGCCTAAGAGACACAATCAGGGAGCAGAATCAGAGCCTCATTGTGCTAAACAAGCAGCAGATGAATCAAATTGACAACTGAGAGGCGACTATTTGCATTTGAAAACAGAGTGAAATGAATTTGCTACTCTGAGGTCTTAATCTTTCTACTTCTAATCCTGCAGGTAGCTTAATTCAAGTCAATGGCATCACTTGCCTGAGTAAAACAAGCAGGATTTAGTTCTTCCTCAGTGTTGTGCGTTAATTAAATGAGGGGCAGAGAACACTAAAACAGATGTACAACAGGCTTGCCTTCATCTCCTTTGTGTTTGCCTGGGAGGAAGATGGACACTCAGAATTGCATTTTTCCTCTCAAAGGGCAGATTGTGCATGCTGTTCTTTTATATTTTAGTCTTTCATCAGGAAGTAATGAAAGACACTGTACTTTCCTCTACAAGGCTTGTTTGCACAGGAAAATTCACTGGTGCATTTATGGTGGGATGTAATCCAACTAGTGTAACAATTCATTGATAATACTGTTATGCCAGAATAGTCACTCCAGAAATTTCCCCATTTTAGACAGCACCTTTGCTCTGAAAGTATGAACATATGACATATGACTGCACTGCTACACCTACAGAAGTCTTCCCCCACTGGCTAGGATTATTTTCTATGTATTTTAAGTGTCCTCCTGCATATTGGTTAATGCTCTTGTTGAAATACTAAATTCTGTATTTACACAATGAGCTCCAACAATCACCATAAAATTCCCTCCAATTGAGCTTATCACAGGCACCCACAGTGCGTCCTGCCAATATAATTCACTAATTGATCCACATCCAACAGGGAATTTGAAGTTGCATATGCCCACCATATAATCAGGGCAATTACATGATCAGCCCTGACCTCTCTCCACTGTGATGCTTGTTAGACCTTTTGCTCCCTTATCTCCAAAGCCACCACTTCCCTTCTGGCTACGGACCAGAACTAACTCAAATCTTGTGACAGTGACAAGTTCTTCCAGAGAAGCAGGCTTCTGGAAATGACACGATCAATAGCAAGAGAAAAGGGGTATGAGATACTGTGAAAACTCCCTCATTCCTCTCTATGGCCACTGCTCTACTTCAGACTTTTCTCATTCCTGTGGTGGTCTGGACAACCATGTTGCTTATCTCTTTTTACCCACCAGAGTCTCTCAAATTGTAGAGAAAAGCAAAAGAGGCAAGGGTATTCCATGGAAGAAGGAAAGGATGTAAAGCATAGCAAAGTCAGAATGACACCATATTGTTGTAGGCATATATTCCTCAGGTGGAACTAAAGACTGTATGAGAAGAGACAAAATTTTTCAGGGTAAAGCAGCTCCATCACCATCTCAGGAACAGACAAAACAATCCATCCTGCCATAAAATAGCTGCAGGATAATATGTCCTGGAAAGCAGCTTTGTGGAGAAGGACCTGGGGGTCCTGGTGAACACTGAACTGTCCATGAGCCAGCAGTGTGCTCCGGTGGCCAAGAAGGCCAGTGGTATCCTGGGGTGCAGTAGGAAGAGCGTTGCCAGAAGGATGAAGGAGATGATTCTGCCCCTCTACTCAGCCCTGGTGAGGCCAAATCTGGAGTACTGTGCCCATTGTGCGGCTTCCTGGTACAAGAAAGACAAGGAACAAGCAGAGGATCCAGTGGAAAGTTATTTTAGAGGATTGGAGCAATTTTGTTATGAGAGAGCTGGGCCTGTGTAGCCTGTAGAAATTACTGAAGAGGGGATCTTATTAATGTATACAAATATCTTAAGGGCTGAAAATGTGGAGCCAGGTTCTTTTCAGTGGTGCTGTGACAGGATGAGGGGCAAGGGGTGCAAACTGAAACACAGGAAGATCCATGGGAATATGAGGAGAAGTTTCTTTACACTGAGGTTGACAGACCAGTGGAACAGGCTGCCCAGAGAGGTTGTGGAATCTCTTTCTCTAGACACATATAAACCAGCTCCTGGTCACAATCATGTGAAGCCTGCTCCATGTAAACCAGATTATTATAAGGAAAATGAAAAGAAGAAGAAAAGAGCAGCACCTTAGCTGATCCTTATTTATCTTCTCCACTCAATAATTTTCTCCTTGTTAATTTTTCCACTTCATCTGCAATGCCAACAAAATATCTCCAAGGCAAGATTCACACCTACCATCACCACGATTCTCCCATTTACTAGCTCCTTTTAAATCTCAGATTGGGATTAGAACCATCAGTAACTGTTTCTGGGCTGTTTCCTTATCAGAGATGTAAATTGCATCATATGAGCCCACATGTAATATTTTTTATTAATTTTCAATGTTATCGCAATTAGGTTAAAAGCAATAAGCTGGGACACTCAATGCTGTTATCTAGTGTGGTGTCTCAGCCCTGTAGTTCTAACAAAAGGCAGGGTGAGAGGTACTGCGAGTCATTTTAAGTCATTCTTAAATAGGAGAGGAGATAAAACACAGATTTTTTTTTTGTCTTGCCTTTTTTGTAGTAAACAGCAGAGCAAATGTTCTTCTAACCTAAATGGGAATATAAAACGAGTGCTGTATCATAGCAACAGCCAGAGGTTTGTCTCAATATTTGAATGATTATGAACATCCTAGTTAAGTACGTAGTATACTGCTATGTCATAAGGAAAACCTAGTAAATTACTGCAATAAAAGTGAGCTGTTGAAGCTGAGTATCTTAGATTCCTTAATGATGGTATTTATTTAGCACTGCAAGAATGGATTCTTATTCCCAGGCATCCTTTTTAATGACAGAAGACAGATCATAAGAAGATGAATATATGTGAGTTCTGATATAATGGGACCAAAAACTCTCAGATGTATTTTGAAATTGTGCTTCACAGTTTTTAAATCATTGGGCAAAATAACCTTTTTCAGTAATAATTTTTTTGTATCTGCTGTTCAAACTGAGTGAATTGTCAACAAGCTGTAATGGGGAAAGCTTGTTTTATTGATGTTTGTGGCAAAAATACCATCTTTTTTAAGCATTTCATCTGTATTTGTCCAGAACAGGGGTTATTTGGTAGGCTGGATTTTTTTTTAAGATATTCTCTTGCACCAGGTTACTTAAGTCTGTTTTGTCCGGTTCTTAAATATTGTGTGTTGTAACCAAGCAACGCGACTAACATTTTGAAATGCACCTAACTGGGTTCTTACATCAGGGCTGCATTCACACAAAATGTGCCTTGCAAAGACACTGCTGGCCAGGGAATTCACTCTGTAGCATCATGGAGTGAGAGCACCATGCACACCAGAAGAGGTATTTCTGTGCTGATCTGTCTGTGTGTGCATAGAATCAGGACTTTTGCAGGGGAAGCATAAAACCTCATTAAGTCAGATAAAGAGCTGTTACAGCTGCTGGTCAGTGAGACACATAGGGGGTAAGGTATCTTAAAAAAAACAATAACATGACCCTGCATGAAGTACTTGCAATAATCCAGGATCCAGCGTAATGAACCTAATTGGACAGCAGGCTTCATTCATGTGCTGACACTCCCTGTCACAAGCTAATTGTTTTACTCAAGCTAAAAAATATTCAGCAGGAATAATTGAAACTATTCTCTCTTTCCAGGACAACCTTATTACTGCCTGAAAAATGGAAATGGTTATGAGAAACATGGAGAGAGGAGCTGAAATCACCTAACACAGCTCATTACCCTTCAAATGTATTTTGAGAAACTGGAATAGTTTTTGAGATGTGCCTTTAATCTGTAGGATTCAGTAAATACTTCCCAGTGGTGAATCCTGACTGAAAAGAGCCACTTGTTCCAGCTGTGACCATGCCTCTGCTTGCTCAACTCGAGGAACTGCCAAACAAGGTAATTGTTCTTCAGTGGGAAGTTTGGAGGAAGAAAATCATCCCCATTCTATAGCCCCAGCAGCTTAATCAGCGTTTCCCTAAAACTTCATGACAACTGGCACATCAGACTAGTTAGGGCTTGGCAGCATCCCCATGGTTAGCCCATGAACACCAGTGCGCCACTTCATCCCATTTTGGTGCTGAGTGCCAGTCTCTAAATTCTAGTCTACGGATATGTCTCTTTTGTGACATACTGATTGCTGATTTTGGGGATTTATTGGCCTTGGCATGAATTGTCTGCTCAGGTTTGCCTTGCTCTGTGGTAATTTTTTTTTATTTTTTTTTTTTTTTGCTACAGTGTTTTGATCTGATTCTAAACTAAAACATTGATTTTACTAATGACATGGGCCAAAGTCATCTCCTTTATAGAAGCTCTGACAAACACAGAGAGAATGTAGGAAAAGATAATAGAAAGGCTAAATAGGATATGCATGGAATATCTTAATTTTGCTACAAGCTGGGCTAATTAGCTCTAATTCCTCTTAATGAAAGGGTGATAAAAAAGCTATATTGAAGCTCTTGTCTTATCTTTTCCTTGCTTCAATGCTGGAATTACTCTATTGTCTTTCTCCCCTAAATTCTGTAAGTAAAAGAGAAGTTGGCCCTTTCATTTTAAGGAAGAAATCCTTGAAATCAGAACTCTGCTCTGGCACTAAAAACTAGTGTATAGTATGAAAGACAACAGCTTCCCTGAGCTGGTTTCTGGAGGTACCCGAAGGTGTTACCCCCACTTGGAAACATCTTGTCTGCACTGTAACATTACTTCTTTTGGAAAATGGGTATGTTCATTTTTCCTGAACATGAAAATTTGACATGTTTGAGTCTTTTTTTTCCTGTAACCATCCTCTCCTCTCAAATTGCTGTCGTAGAGGTAGATTTTTCTTGAAATTAAAATGAGACTTTCAGAGTGCCCCTTTATTGTGTAATAGGGATGGATAATGGCCTGTAGTCCTTTGTCATTGAAAAATACACACTTTCAGCTGAAAATATGCATTTTTCTTATTCTTGGTCTCTCTTCTCAGCCACTTTGAAATCTGAGAAATGATGCAGCAGATGCTGTGCTGAAAACTAGAAGATATATATGATTTTTGTGTCAGCTGCCTAGTATTTTTTTGTCTACTTCTTTTAGTTCACTATGATAGAAGACTGCAGCTGTGCAAATTAAAATAGAAATCTTAAAAAGGTGACAATTTTTATTTCTTTTTCCCAGCTCTTTTTTAAATTTTCAAAACTCTATATTCTTTGTCAAATAAAATCTTATGTATCTTACACTTTTTTACATGCTAATTTTATTGTTGCCAGGGGCAACTACAGAAGAAATAAATACAAACAGCCAGTGCGTCCCATGCTTGTTTTCTATTTGTTACTGTGTCATAGGGAAAATGAGAGGAGGATTGGAGGATAAACTCATTATCATGATTTTGCTCTGTTAAATTGGTCGATTCTCGGTTCTGTTCACAACAGCCTCAACAGATTCCAGGGATACAAAAGGGCTTTTGGGCTAAATTCTACCTTTTTGCCACACAGGGTCTAATAGTTGATGACATCACCTATATACCAACACAATGATTGCCTGTATTGTTTAACATGGGCCATTAGCTATTGCTTAGGAATGCTTTAAAAATTAAAATCCTGAACATCACTGCTGTGTGGGTTTTCTTGAAACTCACCCTTCTATATAAGGAGTAATATATAAAGGAGTCAAAATAAATAATTTGATTGTGCTACAGCTAAACAGCCTGTATGTTGTATAAGGGAAGCTTCCTGTATTCTTATGTACATTGATGATTGCATTTCTTTTAATCTGTTCTCCTAAAACTGCTACAATGACTGCACCAATTTGGTTTCAGTGTCACGACTCAGTCCTATAGCTCAAAAGAGAGAGTCCAAGGAACGATGATTTATAAAGCTGGAAATTTATTTGAATGTTTACTAAAAATATTTTGTAGCCTTTGCGCTTGCTGCTTTCCTGTTTCAGATTCTGTTTTAGGGTACAATCCAACCCGAATGCATGAAGGACAGACTATTTTCCCCACTCAATTTACCTTTTCAAATTTTGAGCACAGACTCCGCTCCAGAAATGAGCAGCCCAACAGGATATTTTACTAATGTCAGAAAAGGCAATGCCTGAAGCAGTTGCAAAGATCATTGAGGAACTTTGGAGAGATGACTAACATAAAAATTTCAACTATGGAAAGAATGAAGATATTGAAGAGAGAAAAACTCAGACTAAGGACTCAGAGACCTCTAAAACAAAAGGCTCAGCTCCAATTCAATTGAAAATACATTAAAGTCATCATGATTTTTCTGTAGGCTATGAAGAAGGCTTAGGTTTCAGTTTGTTACTTTGTTAATAAAAGTTGGTCCTCCATGTATAAAACAAACAAACAAACAAACAATGTTTTATGAAAGGTGAAATGTTTTGCAATATTTTGGTGCTCTCTTGAGGCATTCTCACATCCTCCATGTGTAGATTGATTTTACTCTCCTTTTTTTTCTACCCATCACCTGATAATTTTACCCATTGGATGGATTAGAGATTAAATTGCTGTGATGGTCAATCACTTCAGTCAAGAATAAAAGTATTGCAGTGGTACTGCATGAGTTAAATTTAATGGGTGTGTAGCTGACAAGCATGTACAGGATAGGCACTTTTATTACATACTCCTCAGTGCCACTTAGCTCACAGTGTGCTCCACAAATATTGGCAAGGAAATATGCCTTGTGCCAGGGAATGAGTAATAGAGATTTGTGTGAAATATGGATGCCAGAGAATGTCTAATTATAACTCGCGAAAGACCAAACAATAACCAATAACAAAAACCAGCAGAATCATTCCCTCAAACCAAAGGTGGATTAATGACTTTTAACAGACAACTGACAATACTAATAGTCATGAAAATTCCTATGTGGTCAAGAACCCATGGGTGAAGAAGTGGAAAAGAGGTTCTTGTCATGACAGAATGCAGAATGAAATCATCTTTACTTGTGCTACAGACACTCCAGCAACTTAAATATAAAACTGTGTGTTAAGCTATGTTGGAATCTGGGAAGGAGCAGCTTTTTCCCAACTAGAAAAAATAAATCTGACTTGTACTTCCAACATTCAAAATAAGGCAGCAGATGGAGTTGCTAGGAGACAGAAGGCAAAGAACAGGAGCATGAATGTGCTCTAGTGTCTCTACACAATAGAAAAGAGTATATGAAATGAGCTGGAGCTTTAGATCTCACCATCAGCTATGACTGTCACAAGTGATGAAATGCAGATTTTGTGCTAACCAGGTAAATGTTAAATCTGAACAATTTAAATAAGAGGATCTATGAGAATTGTATTATATTATATTTAATGCTGCTCTGTGGGCAATCCTTGTAATTACGGAATTACAGTATAATTGGGATAGGAGGGACCTTGGGAGATCTAGCCCAACCTCCTGATTAAATCATGACCAGCTCTGAGGTCAGACCAGGATGCTCAGGAATTTATCCAGTCATCTCTTCCATGAATGGAGATGTCCTAACCTCTCAGCACAACCTGCTCCACCTGACAGTGCTCATGGGAGGAAAGGTTTACCTCACATCCTCTGAACCACTCGTCTTAATTTGTGTCTGCTGCCTCTCAGCCTCACACCTGTCACCGTGGCTCCATGTACTTACTGACATACCTGTGGATCCTGGGGGCTTCTGTCATGTCCCTCCAGAGCCATCTCTTCTCCCAACTGAGCCAGCCTCAGTCTCGCAGCCTCTCTTCATGGAACAAAGGGTCCAGCCACAATCATCCTGGCTGCCCCTGCTGAACTCATCCCTCTTTACTGCTGCTTCCCACACTGAAGGCCTAAAACTGGACACTGTTATTCATGTGACTTAAGAAATGCTGGCTCTTCTTCTGCTAAAACAGTTCTGGATGATGCCAGCCTTCTTCAGCATCTTTTGCCAAGGTGCACTGCTGGCTTTTTTGTGGCTCATGCCTAATTTTGAACCCAGAACACAGGAGGTCAGCAAGAGCCTGCTGCCACTCCAGGGATTTTTGTTGATGAGCCAATATAAGTACAAAGTGATAGTGCAAGGTGGAAAGAGTAATAGGGTCATGTGCAGTGTTGATTAAATGTGAAGCAAAAGTAAAGCCCAGCTGAGAAGTTGTCTTGGGAAAGATGAAATGGATGAGGGATGAAAGAAGTGTCAGTAGGCTTTTATTATAGCACACTTAGGGTAAGAAAGATTTCATGACAAATAATTTCTTTGTAGAATAATCTAATTTGACCACCACTGGATAAGAAACCATCATAAATACAAGATTTAAAAAATAGATTAGAGAACAAGTTCAGAATAGAGATTAGAATACCCATTTAATGCTTTAGCTCTCCATCTACTTTTTATGATAATTCTAATTGGTGAAAAAATTATAAAATCTATCCAGTTATAGAGAAATACTTATATTTAATAATATATATACGAAGAAAAGAGTTTATCAGTTACAATATTATGAGGTCATCAGATTTTGAGATAACTGTCTGTAGAACAAAGAAATACGGTGAGGAATATCTAAGTTAGTAGTTAATTGGTTCTATGAGTAGAGAAAAATTGCCAAAGAAAAAGGTTTGCTGGAAAAAAACACTGGGTAAAATGCACAAAGTAGTGTAGTTCTTATGAGAATTTGAATAAACTACTTGAATAGCTATCAATTATTGCTTTAAATATTTATTTCCAAAGCAATTTTCAAGAAAATGTCACTTAATTTGAATAACAATTCATAAAACTACAAAGATTGCCACTTTTGAACAATTTATTGAATGTAGACGGTGTAGAACTCTACTAGTGCTCTGTAGAGTGCAGAGTTATCATCTAATCATAGTTGTTAATGATCAAAGAAAATCCCCAAACCTTGAACTATGTGTTTGTGCTCTTATGCAATAGGTTGCAGGTAATCACAGAGCTGACAAAAAGAAAAGCAAAAAAACCCAAACCAAACCAAACCAAAAACCCAAATAAACATAAAAGTAGATAAACACAATTGTTTATAGATCGTAGAAAATGCAGAAAATAAGGCATCTGGACAGAACCACAAGAAGAAAAGAAAATAGAAACAGGCATTGGGGTGAAAGTGGACAATGAATCTGGGAGGAGTCACCAAACAAGAAAAAGTAGGGTGTGCATACAGGAATCTGCACACAGCACGAAGCCCCAGGGCAATGCTGGTTAACCAAACCTGATCTACAGCATTCAACACAGGCTCTATCAGTGGTTAAAATAAAAACAGAAAACACCCCCCCAAAAAATAGGCGAGTAAGTAAGGTAAGTAGGGCATTCAGTGCATGACTGGCTCATACCAGTTCTCAAGCTCAGACTTAGCAGGAAATGAGCTTCAAATAAGCTTCAGTAGTTGGCATAACCAGACCTTTCTCAGTTGCAGCTTCTCTTGGTTTGGCTTGCACACAACCTCTGTCTGAAGATTCAGCAGGGAAAGGATGATTGTGTCTGTGCTGGTCCCACCACCTGCTCTAAGGATGGATTCCCACTTCTTCAATCAGTGAATTGTGCTCCACAACTTGCTGCACGCCCCCTTGAGCAGCCTGGCCCTATCTTTAGCACTAGGATATGACAGATGCAGCAGCTATCCCTTGCAGCCACTTACTCCCAGGCACCTCAAACACTGGTGTATTTGTGCAGGATGCCAAGGGTGTGTTTGCATAAGGAGTTATGTATTATGACAGCTCGCTGCCTGCTAGGAAGGGGTTTGAAGGCTGGGCCAGGTGGAGGTGATGGGAGCTGGCTGGCTTCCACCCATAATGCTTATTGGAGCAGGCTCTGAGATGGTTTTATCATTGAGTCATTTCCAGGTTTTAGCTGGGTGGATACCAAGTTGCTCCATGAAGGATCCAGCATGTGCACGTGGGCAATAGGAGCAACTGACAGCTCAGATGTACCCAGAACTCATGTTTGCCAGGTACTTTAACTCAGTCCTACCACCTGGCAAGCCTTCGAAGTGAAAATAGGCACATCTCATCTAGGAAAGCAAACGTTCACAATCTTCACTGCTGTATGGAAACCTTCTTTCTGCTAATATTCAAGTCTCCTCACCCAGAGTATTATAAATATTTACAATGTTTTCCCATGTGCCTATAGAATGTAAATACCAAACTTGTAGAGAAATAATTTAATAAAATTCAGACCCAGGACATAACTTTTTAATAACAGTATAAAAATAAATATCTGGTAATATTCCCGATCTTATTATCCAGGGACATTGTATCTGTGCTTTAAAAGGCAGAAAGTCTAGGATGAAATTTGATAAGAAAAAACATTAACTCAGTGGTGAGAACACTGCGGTGTCAGCATGCTTTGTGAATGGAACAAGTTCCCTAGGTGCTCAACAGAAGGTTCACCAAGTTGGATTTGAGGGTAAGATCAAGGCTCTGCACGTTCTTTGTGTCTTGGCTGAAGGAAAGGTAGGAGGGACCAGAAAGTAAAGGATGAAACTTCCCTCATTGTACTGTGGTTCAAGAGCTCCTTGATGCCTTTGCACGTATGCAAAGGTGGTGCAGGTTTTCCATTACTTTCCTGAGGGTAACAGTGGTTCTCTGCATTGAGCTGGCATTTAATGCCAGACTGACTAGCACTTCATGTCATCACCAAGCCAAGTACAGCATCTGAATTGGCACAGTGTGTGCTCTATGAGTCTTTTTGTGTCTTGCTTCTTTTTACAAAGCCTTTTTCTACTTGTGATGTACTACTAAAAGTCTCCTCTTGAAGACAGGGTTTTTTCCTTCAGGGTGGGCATACACTTAATCTCAAAATTTGAAATCATAACATGGAGTTGTTCTCTTTTTTCTTTATAATTTCAGTTCATACTCAAGCACTAAAAAACTAAGATTCAGATCACTACTGCGCTGATGGAGAGCTCAACCCCACCTTCTCCACATCCTAGATAAATCCTTTCTCTACCAGGATACTTTGGGTTCAGATGCTCCTTCCTTCTGCTTCTGGATCTGTGCCATTCATTATACAATAATGCCATTTGCTCATTTCTCTGCACGACTTGTAGCCCCATGGTTAGGTTACCTTTTCAGAGAAGAAAGATGTAAATTTGAGTCTCAATCAGGTTCCGGAGAAAAGGTGGAATATGTCCCAGGTCCTGGTGAGTGTCCTAATATCTGTATAATTTGACACAGAGTGGGTAGCACCATGATCTTTGCCTTTGGAGGTACATAAAGAAAAATTACAAAGTCCATTTGCTGTTTGTATGGAACCTCACTTTATTGCAGTTTGTCTTGTTTTTAGATCAAGTCCTGGATTGGTATCTTCGTGGAGGTAAAGCAGATGGAAGGTATCAGGTTATAGCTGGTGTGACACTTGGGATATGTATGTTAAGTCAATCCTCATGAAGCAAATGGAGACCAAACAAGAAGGTGATTGGTGAGTGTGAGATTTGGGGGTAGGGCACATGAAGCAGACTTGCTCTTGCAGTGTTGGATACATAGCCACATATTCCTTCCCAGTACTGCCTTCACCCCAGGCCCTTTTAGGCAGAAAGAAAGATCAGTTCTGGAGGATGTCTCTGTTCGTCTTTCTTTCCACATGCACATCTCTGGTGTGTCTGTGGCACTTGGCACATTGCAGTCTGTCATCATTCCACAACTTGGCTTCCTGGGGTGTGAAATCATTAGCTGATTTAGACTTGTCAGGATTAGCTCTGCTCCATGGTATAGTGGGAACATCCCTGTAGAATGAGTTCAAAAGCAGTGCTGCCACCTAGACAGCAGATGCCACGTCAAGTGGCACTGGGAAATTAGGCAAGAGACTTTTCTCTCTGACCATCTAAGCACAA
Organism: Turdus rufiventris; assembly: GCA_013186435.1. NCBI lineage: Eukaryota > Metazoa > Chordata > Aves > Passeriformes > Turdidae > Turdus > Turdus rufiventris. The sequence continues at coordinate 3,604,732 of PYHW01010678.1, forward strand.
CATTCAAGGTACCTCTATTATATTGTCAGTTTCTTGTGATTCTTGCTGGAAACAAAATTTTGGGGGGGGGGCCCTACATTCCTTAAATTTGTGTATTCTATATATTGTTGCCATAAGTTGTAATATGGGTGTGGCAGTCTAATGAAGATGTGGTGAGGAGGTAATGGGTGAAACAACTATTTCATAAGGCAGTAAAAAATGCTGTAAGATGATCTCCTGTCTTTCATTAGAATCTAGTATGCTATTTATCAGTGAAAGTGCCATTGCAGAACAGGTTCATACAGGAAATGAAACTTCAGCAAAAGTAGATGTCAGATAAAATCAACATTCAATCCAACTCACTCTATGTAAAAGGAAAATACCCACATCATTTTGGGCTCAGGGACATGCAAAATATTTGCTGGTTTGGGGTTTAAATGAACACCTATCTAAAACAGCTGTTAACATGCTTTAGTGACTCAGTGTACCAAAACTAAATTTATCTCCTAATTAAATGCAGTTATCAAAACCTATCATTTAATCTATCTTAATGAATTCCTAAAGAAGGAGTAGTGTTTAACAGCCTCTTTTGACTTAGTTGTGGTAAGAATGATAAAGGAAAGGAATTTAAAACTGAGGCTTTTTTCATTTACAAGTGCAATTGAAATAATCCTTATTTGTTTCAAAGTAATTTTGAAGGTGATAGAAACAGGTTTTTAACCTGGCCAATTGGATAATCTCAAAAAGGAATAATAATATAAAATTACTACTCCCTCCTCGAACACAAAGCAATTATTAAAATTCGTCAGCCTGACTTACTGGGATTTCATCTGACTTCTTACTGTGGAGGCAGTGAACCTTATCAGCACATTAAAATTAATAAAAAGGGCATATTTTTACTACTGAACTTGATGGTCAGCTTTGTACAGAAAATCCATTTGAAAAGATTATAAAGTATGGTGATTTAGTAGATGTGCTCTTGCTCCTTTCCATTCAGTTTGATTGGCCTTTTATACCTTACAATAGTCTGCATAAAAAAATTGGCAAATTTGATGGAGTTTACTCAGCATTTTGAATTTATAACAAAAGCCCATGACATGGAAAGCCTATCTTGGTTTGCTGTAATGCCAACAGCTCCTAAAGTCACGAAATATAGTTGACCAAGATATAAAGAAAGACAAAAAAATCTTGAATCTTGAAAATGTTGAACACATCTGCAAACACTGAGGAATAAAGAAAATTATTGGATTTTTATATTAAAAATGTGCTGGAAGGAGCCTGTTACCCCTCTCTCCTCTGAATAGCTCATCCATTCACTCCATGTGCTTTCCTCTTTGCTCAAATCAGTATTTCTGCTCTACAGGATGTAAGCTGTTTTTCACCTCTCTAAGTCTCTTGGCTCTTCCACAAGTGTTATTAATGTTAGGAGTCATACTGATTTCATCCCATTCCTAGTAGTAAACACCACAGTTTTTGTCTCATCAACACAGGGCTATCCCTGTACTTGCAAATGCAGCAGTGCCAGGATCCATGCTTCAATCCTCTCAGGCCAGCTGGCATGAGCGAGTCTTGTTCTTGCAACTGAAGGCTCATAAACAAGCCTGCTACACCCCAGCTATCTATTGGGAAATAGTTCACAGCTTTTTCTAACTCTGGCCTGTGCTGAGGATTTGTTTGGGAGTTGGTCAGGATCTAAACCATACAGGGACTGTTTTACTTCTTTAACAACAGAGAAGGCAAAATCACAATGTCAGGGTCTGTCTGCCAACATAGATATAACCAGATGGACTTCTTTTTAAGGTCTTCCTGGATCTCTTTCTGGATCCATAGTTTCCTTGGGAGCTGGTGGTGCACCTTCGTGTGGGGAACCTTCAACTCTCTGCTCTCAGGCACTGGCAGTACATGTGCAGAGGGGATCCCTCAAAAATTTTTTCATCAGTATCCTTGTCCTGCTTGTGGAAAAGAGGAGAGAAATCTGACTTTTGTTGTACAGGGATAGTGCTGCTTCTTTTTTACAGACAATGGCTTTATTGTCTGTCCCTTTGGGGAACTAAAAAAAATTCTCAGGGGGCAGAGTCTGAAATTTTTTCAGAAGGGAAAACAACACAGTACAGAGGTTAATTTTCAGAAAATTCATTTCAATGAACACCTTTGAAAATCTTGCATGTTCCCTAGTAAAAGATACTATTTCCTTTATTTCAGAAAGAGCAGGTTAACTGCTTGATATTTCCAACCCAATGCAAAGAGAACATTATGAAAGATGAGGCAGCACTTAAGTCCCACGCAAATCTGACTCTCAGATTTATTTCTGTAAACTGACAGCCACAAACTCCAAATCATGAAACTAAAGTGTAAAAAAAAAATTCTTCTCTTGCAGAATATCTTGTATAATATTAAGCTTTCGAGATTTATATTTCTAATTTTATCATAGCCTTTTTTTAAAAAGTTTTTGTCACACAGCAAGAAGGGCAGAGTTGTCACATCCTTGCATCTTGTGATGAGGCATGTAAGTCAGCTGAGTCCTAGTGTGAAAAAGAAAACAAAGTGTTTCTAGTTTACCCCAAACACTTCTTTTAATTGTAGTGCATTTCATTAATCATGGGCCTGTCAGGTTTCAGGCAATAGAATAAACAGGCTTTCAGAGATGCTGATGGTTCCAAGCGTGACTTTTCATTTTTTATTGAAACAGTTTTTTGTTCTGTTTGTTTGCTGCAGAGTATTTTCCTCTGTGTTGTTTTTTATGCTGAACTGAGACTTGGCAATGTTTTCCATTGGAATGTAACCCTGTCATGTAAGGTCAAAAGGGAAAATGCCAGTCGGTGTTTCCCAGTGATTGTACACATGTCATGCTATGTCCTTTCATTGAACTCAGCTTTTATTTCTGAGAAATAACTGTTATTTTAGCTTGCATCACTGCAGATATTATTAGTCATAAACCTATGCAGCTATTTATGTCTTATGTTCAGTAGTCAAAGGAAAATACCTTTGCCTGCCTTCCTTCCTTCCTTCCTTCCTTCCTTCCTTCCTCCCTCCCTCCCTCCCTCCCTTCCTTCCTTCCTTCCTTCCTTCCTTCCTTCCTT
>PYHW01010678.1:3610911-3629650 GCA_013186435.1 Turdus rufiventris
CTTCCCTTCCCTTCCCTTCCCTTCCCCATTTGCTTCCTCCTTTCTTCCCTTCCTTCCCTAAATTTTTAAAAGTGAAGGCGTTCTATAATCTGTCCTTCTACTAAGCTGGCCATTTTAGCAGCTGGTTGTGTAACCATTTTCTAGTTGTGATATATTTATTAATCATCCAGTGTTGCCACATGTTTCATTGCACATTTGGCATTCCTGAGAGCTGTTTGTGGATGGTTTCCTGTGTTTGCAAATCTGGGCAATCCAGCCCGCGCTGCCATTCACTGCTGCTAAGAAAAGGTGGAATCTCCCGGCCATTTGCAGAGGCCGTTGCACTTCACCTGCAGCAGGAGAATAGGCAGAGGAAGAGTAAATTCTTTCTTTAATCTCCAGTGCAGAGGCAATTTTTTTCTCCAGTAATAAGTTTCCTCCTGAGGGTTCTCTACTGCACCATTGGAGCATCTGTCTTGTGTCTTGGCACATGCTAGAGATGATCAAAACAGCAGCTTTTGTTTAAAGAAATAGAAAAGCAGGGTTGCAGAACATCCAGGGATGGATATAACACCAGAAAGCAAGGAAGAATCACATCAGCCAAACTGCATTAAATGGGTTTTTTTCTGCAGTTTGCCAGTGTGCAAAATGACAAGGTAGATCAGACGACACAGTTCTGAAATAGTTTAGTCACTTGTATAGAATTTGGGCATGTAGATTTTTTCAGTATCATTTTTTCAGTTCTGTAGACAATCAGTTGCTATTTTCCATGGCAATGAGAAGCATCATTTTTTCACCAATATTTTTCATTACTTATGAGACAAACTTAAACTTGGCTATTAAATGACAATGAGTAAACCTAAACATCTGTTCATGAGGAAAAAAATTCTCTAAATGAAGCAGATTCCATTCATACTTGTTCTACTTTTATACGAACATCACATTGAATCAAGAAAAGCATTTCCATAGTATTTCTATCAATCATGGATTAATTTCATGTCATCAGTACAGAGAAGGCAGACATTCTCAATAGACAAATAATCATTGAAATCATATTTTTGGCACCTGGTTCTTTTCAGGAACTTGAGCTCCCAAGTATTGCTTGTGAGTAATCATCAGTATCAGTAATCTCCACATGATTTATTAATGCCCTGCTAAAAAGCGCTGATGTAACTGTCCAGCACTGTTTTCCTTTTCATATAGGGAGAAGAAAAACTTAAGCTCTGTCATCATCAGCTGGCTTGCATCCAATAATTCCAAATTAATTTAAGTGATCAAGAACTGGGCGTTAACTTCTCTTATATGTCAGGAGAGTAGGTCATAAAATAAAATCAATCAGTCCAAGTGTAGCGGCTCTTTACTCTGTACTAGTGGGAGGAGAGGGTGAGATCACTGGCTCTGCGAAGCTGAAGTGACCAGCTGACTTCTTTGTCTGCTTGCCTGCGTGCTCTTCTCTGGCACAGCAGGAGACAGGCATCGCTCCCTGCTCCGCCGTGAACAAGGGGCTTCCCCACGGAGCCCCTCTGCACAATGAAGCTCAGAGACCTGGTGGCAGTTTATGTCTCCATGATTTTATTTTTTCTTACATAACACCTGTAGAAAGGAACAGGTTAATTAATGAGAAGGGTGATGCACAGCTTTAATTCTCATTGTTATGACTCTGAGGAAGGCCCCTTGAGAACACTGGAAGTAATTATGTTATATTTCCTTCTGGTTTAGCTAGAAGGCCTGGATTTGTTCGCAGCAGATTTTACAAGAATTTCTTGCCATCTTTAAGACTGGCATTCATCCTTTATGTCTTGAAATAGTTTAGGATTGTGTCCTAATAGTGTCATTTCAATTCTGAAGAGCAGATTTAGGCATTTATTGCTGAGCTACCTTCTATGAAAGAAACAATTGCACCTACTGGGAGTTTTCAGTTTTTTTCTCTTAAAGTTTTATGTGCCCATACTGCATTGTAATGGATGACTTTTGATGTTGTGATTTCTTTATTCAAGACCAAAAGCAGACAATTTCAATTTATATACAATATGCATTTTTATAGTTTGTCTTCTTTAGAATGATAGAAGGCACAGTACAGTAGGTTAACACAAAATGCTACGAACTGAATTCTTAAAATACAAGTCACATTTATATATGTCACATGTAGTAAGACAAGATTTCCTTTTTCATGTGCCAAATAGACTTCTATTTAAAGCACAGCTATGAGGCTATGCCATCAGTCAAAATTCAGCTTGGTTTTGGATTGTTAATCTAAAAAAACATCTAAATGAATTAATCTAAATAAAGCAATGAAAGAGGACTTGTGTCTACTTGTAACTAAAAATCTGTTGTGATTTCCTCAGTACTTTGAGGGAACACTAGTCAATGAGAATTCCTCAACAGTTCCCTTCATTTCAACTGGAAAGGAAAATATTTTTAAGTATCTCCAGTTAGAAACTGCAGAGAGGGGCTTAATACACTGTAGTTACTCTGAATTAAGATTAAAATGTTGCTTGATAGCCCCTGGCTTTTTTTAGCAGCAATTATTCTGAGGGCATGATAATACTTGTAAGTGACTGTGTGTGCTCTAAGCTCTCCACTCCTTGATATGCTCTTGAACTTGTGCCATTTTGCAAGGGGCACTGAATCAAAGGTTTTGATAGGGTGACAGAGGACTGACATTACAAAATTAACATGTCCTGAATTACTATCCAAGAAACACAGACTCACAGACAGCATATATTTTTAGAGTTACACACATTGCTAACTGACATTAAATACACTCTTGTCTTATTAAAATGCATTTAGGACTGCTACTTAATGATTCACTGTAATTTTATGATGGTATATGCTAAATATTCTAAGAAATTTTCAGTTATGAAGTATTTCAATAGGAAAGGATTTTATCAACCTAATGTATTATTATATATGTGGTATTTTCAGTGCTGTTCACTGAGTGTTGTCAGATACTGGTGTATTTGGTTGTATAATACCATTGTAGTGTATGATATCCAAGACTCCAAAGAGAGATTTCATGTAGAGACAAACTCGAGTATTTTCCTGCATGTGCACACCTGTGTATACAGAGCTCATAAGAATTACTTTCAGTACATTTTATTTACCAAGGGGAAGACCAGCATCCAAAAGGTAAGCAAGCCACGTAGATAAACAACTCTTTGTTTTAGATAAGTCTTCAACTTCTAAAAGTGTCTTACAAGCAGTTCTGCATCTTAGATGCTTACATTTTAATCATGTGCTGTCAAACTTTTTGATGACTAAGGGAGAGATTGCCCTATAGATGTTTACTCAAAGATCCAATGGCAAATAAATTTTACAGTGTTAAAGGGTGATGGAAATGATCTGAGAACCATTTGAGAATTCTCTCATGCCCTGCCAGTTTGATGGCCTAATTTGAGTAATGAGAAAATTTTTTATGCCCTGGATATGGATTCTGCAAATATCAGGGTTGCAGATTTTGCATCACTGCAAGGATCCATTTTCTACAATCCGTGATAAATATAAACTACATTGTAGGAATCGTGACTTCACTAGAGTCAGTCTTCTTATTTCTTTCTGTCTTTATTTCTCCTTGAATTTTCTTAAAAAACATTTTGAAAACTGTGTTTATATCTGTTTGTTCTGCTTATTGGAGATAGCAGGATTAGGCAGAAACTGCAAAGAATACGGCCATGTATGTCTGTTTCTGTCTATGACCACCTTATTTCTAAACATTTGAAATACAAATCCCTGATGTCCTCTCCTGCAAAAGCACAGTACCAGTTTGTCTATTGAATATATTCCTTTAACATTTCATATATGAAAATCTAGTTTTACTGTGTCAGTTAGTAGCTTCAGTAAATGAATACAGCTTACTGTTGATCACTGCTTAAAATCCAGACTGTCTGCAGAAGATATTCTAGACTGCCAAGACTTAGTGTCGTATGTGTGATATTAAACCCAGAAAAGCAATTGCTATCCTCTGGATAAAGACATACTCTAAAGAATCTGGCTGAATGACTCTTGCTTTAACAGCTATTCATCCAGAAAAAAAAAAAAATTAGTCTGTAAATATTCCAGACTACAGTATTAGCTGGAATTTAATTTATCAAAACAAACAAGAATATAAAGGCAGCCTGTTTGAGGAAACAGTGGGAACAGGACAGGGAAATTTGTCATGAAGGATTTTTCTGATAGAAGACACTGGCTCTAGATGGAGACGGTTTAAAGAAGTGGCCAGAAGAGTACAATGGAGAGGGAAAAAATGGGTTCTGTGGGAAGTCTCCTCCAAAGTGATCTGCAGTGTCTAGAGGCAATGCCATTATTCTGTTGAGATCGATGGGATTTTTCTCTTGGCTTTACAGCAGCCAGATCTCACTCTTGATGCTTATCGCTCATGCTTGACCTTGCAGGCAAGGAAGTCATTGCAATTTAGGGTGCCTCAAAAAAACACCTGACTGTTGGGCTGAATATGAAGACTGTCTTTATGTGTCAGAAAGGCAGAGATATACTTAATGCATCTGAAGTGCTTTAAAGTCAGATTTCTGTATCAGATCACTGTGTTTACAGAGCAGGGGGAAAGCTGGGCATGTCTGGATTTATCCCACATGTTGACTCACAGCTATCCTACTCAGAGCCAAAACCACTCCTAGTAACACTTCCAGTCACCAAGAAGAACTGCCAGCCAGAAAAAGTAGATAACAGCAGAGGTAAACTTCCAGTCTGCTTTAGCCTGGAACTTGAATCTTGGTGGAAAAGGGATTTTAGCTGTTGGAAGTAGTAACAGGAGGCACATCAGGCATCCTCTATTCAGTGGTCAAGTCTTCAAAGTCTTTGTGAGCAGTGGAAAGCATCTGGAAAGCTCTCCTGAGCTACATTCTTCAGTGCCAAAATTGGTAAGTCCATGTTGTAGCAATAAGCTTACCTGAGGAACTTAATATTGCAATTAATTTGAAATAAAAAAAGAACATCTGTGCTTGACTTGCAGTGTTTTCCATATAATCTCTGTTAAATTTACATGTAGAATTTCCCCTGTACTCCTGCCATGTGTAATGTGGGCTCTGACTGTTCTGAAAAGTCCTTTTTTTCTTCTTATTTCAGAACCAATATTTGAATTGTTTAGGTTACCATCATGAAACTGCTCAGTCATGTAGCTAGACTATCAAAAAGTCCCATTGATACAAAATCCAGTCTGTAATTACTTAGCAGATTCGGAATAATAGAATAAATCGAATGCATGCCAGTATCTTGTGGCACTATTTCAAGCAGAGATGTTAGTGAATATACACAAGAACCACTTAAAGATGTGTTTAACAATTCCTGGATTTTATTTAGGAATTCATCACCTTTCAGTTGTAAGTGAAGGATGAGTGACACTCTTTTACTATATTGCAAGGAGATTTCCATGCTGTTTAACATGTGTCTTCTCTAAAAGATGACCATAATTATAAGGATTGGGATGATCCTCTCATGAGGGACAAAGGACTAAGCTAGACACTATTTGTCCTATGGAATTGATTATTTTTTAAAACTATTTTCAAAAATCTTTGAGGAAATACGGTTTAATTTAATGGCAACTGGCACTGAATTCCTCAAAACCTTTCTGCAATCAAAGGTTTTACTTTATAATTGCATTTATATCTTGACCTCTCTAACCTTCATTGAACAGATCATGCACAAACTTCCTTCAGGAAAGTAGGTTTATGCACCTATCTGATATCAGCTCTTTGAGTTTAGCTTAGCATTTGTTACTACAGAGGTTAGAAAATGCGTTTGAAATAATTTAACTTAATTTATTGAATATATTTACCCAGTAGATAGAAGATTTTTTTTTTTCTTGGATCTGGAACAATAATCTTAGTTATCCCCAAGCTTCAACAGGTTTCAAGTTCAGTTCACATTTTGATTTGCATTTCATCAGTATGAATACTTGCTCTGGTATCTGAGCCGATTGACTAAGTCACCTCAGGCAGTTGAAATCTGCTTCAATTCGTAAAATTGGCTTGAGATATGAGTTGTCTGGCCTCTGCTTGGATAAAAGGTGGGCATAGATGCAGAACTTAAGCAAACATGCGTAATGAAATTGAGTAATCAGTTGGTAATGATCAATGTTTTAGCTAAGGAAAAAAGAAATACAAGAACTTGGAAGAAGGGACAATGAAACAGGGTAGCAGTCACAAATGAAACAACATGTCATGAACTCTAAATAAAACTGGAGACATCCCTTGCTATTGTACCAGCTTCCTAATCCAGACCTTTCAAACTCTGCAGGCAGTACTGAAAGGGTGAGGGACAAGTAGGTCAGCTCTTTCGAGGCTGCATAAATCATGGCTATGTCCTTCCAAGTGGATGGTTTTACACCGTTGATCTTGGAAGTAAGATGAGAAAGCCTGAATGTCACCCTCTGACCATGATGCTTGGACCAGAACTGCTGTTGTATGTCTCACTTTTGTTTTGTGGTTTCCAGTGTAATGCCACATCATTCCTCCTCATTTCTGTGGGCTTTTGCTGCAGTTGCATATGGACTTTTCTGGAGCCAAGTTTTCCACAAGCAACGTAATATATAAAATATGGCTGCCATCCAAAGCTAAATATTGCTCCAGTTCTCTTTCCTGAGATGAAAAAAAAACCCAAAAAACATTATGATAAAGAGTCTCCTAGAACTGTCTGATATAAGGAGCAAAATTAGGGTAACTTTTCTAGCTCTGATTTTCTTGTTGCATAAGCAAATGAAAGGAGAGCATTGCATTTCTATCTTATTTGCTTAGAATCTATAACAAAGAAATGGCAGCAGACAAAACCAGCAGTATATGTTCAACATAAAATTTTACAAAACTACAGTAGCAATAGAAGAAAGATTGCTGTGTGTCTAATTTCCATGGAAATATTTGAATATCCAACAGAGATGTATTGAGCAGTCTGAATAAAGGTATCCCAAAATTTAAAGCAAGAAAATTAAAAATCAATTTTAAGAAGACTAAGGATATTTTCTCTTTATGTGGAAGAAGAGTGAATGATAGAAGCCCCCAACAAAATGAAGGGGATTTTAGCTGCCATTCCTCCCTTCTGGGATCTGTCAGGTCTGTTGAGAAAAGCTCTTCCATTTGTTATGCTGAAGGGTTTATAACAGGTCTTATTTTCATTGCTCTATTTCCACCTACTGCTCAAAGTGCACATTGCACCAAGCAGTACGTATGTTCTAGAATCCAGGATGGCAATTCGGTGTTGCTCTCTGTTTTCAGGGAATCTGCAGTACAAATAAGCAAATGTAAGATTAAATATCACTTTTATAAAAAAGCACAAGTTCCCAGAGTAAAGTCTGTCCAGTGTCGATATGGTCTTCACTGCATGATCTGAGCAGAAACAGAGTATCAGTTATTTGGTTTAACTCTTAGAAGCCCTCTTGTGGATGCAACTTTTTTGGTAGTTCTTTTGTTAACCGAAGACAAATGAATGCATGTGGGCAAAAAGAACTACACCACAGTAATTGAAAGACATTCATTACTCTCAAAGGCACAAGTGTGTGCTAAGGTTGCAGTCTAGAAAGGGATAGCTAAGACACCTGGAAGCTCTTAGCTGGACTCATCTGGGTACTCCTTCCCCATATAGCTCAGGTTGCAAAGTACCTTTCACATTTTATAATGATTAGAACTTTTTAGAAATGCAACTGGAGGATTTGAAAACTTGATGATGTTGCAGGATTAAAAAAAACGAGAGATTTTTTTGATGGACAATTAAATCTGTATTTTTTTTCAGGAGGTTGAAAAGAGCTAAAGACATGACTTGTGAATTTACCTTGTCAAATGTAGCAGGAGGTTTATGGACAGATACAAGCATACACAGACAGGACAACTGATGTTTTAAATTGCTTTCAGGTTCTAAGACAAAATTTTTATGGTATATATGCTTATAAAAAGCAAAATAGCTAAATAACTCTTATCTGTAACACAGGCACCGTCTGAAAAACACAGGATGGTTATTTCTCCTGGTGTCTGATGTGTGGGAAGATGGAACCTCCTGTTTGTAGTTTGAACATTTTCTTTAGGAAAATAGCTTTAGCTCCTGCTTTTCCCTTGTGCTTTCTCTTCTAGCGTGTGCAAAATGTGAATGAGTTAATATCCAGACTAAGGAACTGCAATGTCCTTGGTTTAGGAGAGCGTAGTAACCTCTGGTTTAACAGGTAGGAGGCAGCACAGCTGTGGCCACCTTTTCCTGGATAAAAGCAGGGTACTAATCACAAATGAAACAACGTCTCATAAACTCTGAATAAAACAAGAGGGGCCCCTTCATACTACATCAGCCATGATAACATTTGCTTTGCAATAAAGCTTCTGCATCTCCTCTGGTTTATTAAGTGCCAGGCACTGACTGCTGCATTAGGCCACCCTAAAAACCTGTATTGAACCAAACTCCTTACAGGTCTTCTGGATACTCCTCTCCCAGTTTAGATGTGAGGCAGACACCAAGCTATTTGCTTTGAGCCATGCAGATGCCTCTGCAGAGGCATATATGTATGTCAGTAGAGAACTCTGAATACAATGACCTCCCTACAGAATTTACATTTTTCTGGGTAGAGGCAACAGGCGGGATGAGGTATTTTTACCCTTTCAGTTTTAGATTTAAATTTAATTTTACAGAATAGCTTGTTTAACCTTTCAAAAGACTAAGTGCTTAGGATTGTATAGGCCAGCATTTTTCTAGCAGAACCTCCTTGTTAGAATACTGTATCTTTTTTACCACTGTGAACATTGCTATGAACTCTGAGCTACAGAATGGTTCGAGTTTACACCAGTTTCTGTTCTGCAACCTTCTTGTTTGAATAGTAAAATCAAAATTTATTTACAGTCAAATTCTCCTTATTTGTGAAATAATATTAATTAAACAGTGATTTTAATGGTGAAGTGTAAGTGAACAGTACTACTGTATTATACTGTTGCTACCCGAGTCACCCATCCCTGAAAGAAAGTTTCCTGCATTGAAGCATAGATTTGCTTTGGTTTGAGTCCTTAAATTATCTGGCAGGAAATGTAAACTAGGGAAGAAATTGCTGTGGATGTAACTCTGCAGTACAGAAGAGAGCCCTTGAAGAGGGGAGGGTGTGTATGTGGAGTCTTGCAAGAAAGTCCCACCCACCTGGAAGCAACTGTGATTGTCTTGGATCATAGCAAGGTGAGGGGCTGTTTTATTCTCTACAGTTGCTGAGTCAGGTGAAGACTATCTGAGTCTTTGTATTATTTCAGACAGAGTGTGTCTTTCCAAGGGGATGGAACATGCCACTTTGTTACAGCAGAAAAAACTACTGCTGTGTCTGAAAGCAACTATAAACTGGTGCAAACAGAATAAATTATTTTTGAAACAATGTGAAGCATCAGTATTATCCTATATAATTAATATTAATACTTCTACTTCTAAATAACCTTTTGTAATAATATCTTTAGTATTTCTTGCCCTATCATCCTTCAAGGGACTGCTCTTGGCAAAATAAAAGCTTATTTCCTTGGAGGACTATATTTATGTAAATACTTAATAGATTGTGATTAAATTAAATTAGCACTATGTCTCCTCTTCAGACTTGTCTATATAGTCCTGTCCTGTGATCTTTGCACTAATGAGTATTTGGATGAAAATATGGTGGGGATTGTTTGTTTGTTTATTTGTTTTTTGAGGGTATAGAAAATTAAATCAAATAAATTATCACACTTAAAAATGAGGGGTAAACCTGCTTCAATATTTGTAACATTTCAATGGAAATATTGTAGTTTGGATCACTCTTTTCTTTTTGCAAAGGCTGGTAGGAAGAAGCACGCTTCTGCTTTTAATGTTTTCCTTTAGAGAGGCATGGACACACCAGATTAGACCAGATTAGACCATTAGACTAGATTAGAAGATCCAGGACAGTAATTTGTTTCCAATAGAGCCTGGAGGGAGATACTTCAGAGGAAGGTGCAAGGACCTGCAGTCAGAATTAAGGGCACTGCTCTTCCTCTAATATTAAAATAATAAATCTCTCCATACAGCTTGTGCAGCCTCTGGAAAATTCATCTTTTGGTGCCAGAAATAATGAATAAACCCTTCACAGATTTTTCTGTCTCTTGCACTGAGTGATTCTGAACTACAGAAGAAGCTCTGAAGTCTGATCCTTCTTTGAAGTTTCAGCATAACAAAATGGGATGACTGCTTGAAGGGGCTGGGACTTGAAGGGGCTAAGAGGCAGGGGCAGCAATAGTTGGGGCAGATCCCAATCCAAGACTGCAACAATTCACACTTGGATGTGCATGTTTACTGAAAATCACTCTCCACTGAGAGTGGACACTCCTTGTGTCTGTTACAAGGGAGTAATCTAATCCCTTGAGTTTGGTGCTGCTTTGTAATGATTTCAGAATTTGCACTTTCCTTGGTCTTAATCTCAACTTTCTCCTTGAATTTATGGGTAGAACTTTCAAAGGTCTCAACAATAAAATTAAAGAAGTTGGAGGGAGGTTGGAGACATAACCAGGGGATATGTGACCTCACCACACCAGTGATGTGTCTGCCACTTACACTCAAAGCTGAGTCAGGCCATCTCTACCTGCCTTAAATAATGCATGGAGCCAGAGATCCCTGATTATGGAACCACCTGAAATTTTCTTTCCCTTTGTGCAGTCACCTAGGAGTGGCCAGTGCAGAATTACTGAGGGAAGAGTATGTCTTACATCTGGCTTGCAGGTGCCGTATTCTGAACTCTACCCATCTGGAACTGGAGACAGGAGGGTGCTCACAACGACATCCTCTAGGTAAAGGCTAAGGACTACTCCATCCACTACAAATTGATGAGAAAGTAATACATGGGACATGTGGCCACCTTGGGACTCTGCATGAACAGCCCAGGGGCCAGAACCGAGACTCCTCCCAATTATATGGTGGCACACTTTTCACGACAGCTATAGACAAAGCTTGTTATGTGGGACTTTAATTTTGTACATGACCATATTTAAGACCAGTAAACTAATATTTATATTATACATACATTAAATTTACTGTGGAATTAAAACACATAAAGTAGTGCTTAAAGTTTCACTCATCTGCATACTATCTATGAAGTCTGCTTCTACTGCATTTATATTCACTTGAATGCATATTCTGTGCCTTGTTGATAAATCAAAGCAGCTGTGTATTTTACCTTCCATTGTAGTACTGCTAATGAGATACAGTACATCTGTACTCAGATTAGCTTGGATGTTCATCATGGAGCAGCTTCTCGAGTACTTACACAAAACTGCAAGTGATTAAATACCTCAGTGGAAATACTGCAATAAAACATGCCTATTTATTATGTTCATCTCCTTTGCTTCTAATACAAATTTATGCTTACATTTAAACATCTTCCTGTGTATGAATTTTGGATTTTGGGTTTCTAATATTCTTTCTTTTTGCAAACATTTTCATAGCAATTTCTGTCACAACACAAGAATGAAAATGCATCAGTACATTTTAGTAATTACAAGAAATTATTTAGGAGGCAGTAGTGAAGATGGTTTACATTTCATTGACTTTATAATTATAGAGTTGCCAGTGTATGGGTGATTACCTCCTTCCTTTTTGTTTGTTATTAAATGAAGGTTCAAGGAAGCCCTTCATTTTTTTCTACATGGTTGTCAGAGATGGGATGTGGCAAGAATGGGAGAAAATGAGGAAGGAAGCAGGTTAATGCTGTCACATGAAAAGAAGATGTATATAATTAAAGAGAGAAAGCATGGGCTTCTTTTCAAAGTTACTAATTCTGTCTTGGTCTTCCCTCTGGGGTAGTAGCAATTTATATGGTGTGCATGCTGCTCAGGGAGAAGAGAAATTGCCTTTCATCACAAGAAGCAGGACAGTCTGTGGTTCAGATGGTTGAATCTAATCTGGTAAAGCCACTAATGCTGTATGCTAGGGCTTAGTACTGGGGCTGGTACTGTTCTCCATATTTATGGCTGATCTGGACAAAGGAGCACTGTGCACCTTCAGCAGGTTCTCAGATGATACAAACTGGGCAGACTGGCTGGTGTGCCAATGGTTGTGCTGCCTTTCAGCCCAACTGACTAGCTGGAGAACAGGCAGGGAGGAATCTCAACTTCAATAATGGTAGGGGCAAACCCTTATATCTGTGGAGGAATAGCCCCAAGCGCCAGTACATACTGGGGACCCACTGGCTGGAAATTGCTTTGCTTGAAGAGTCCTTGGAGTGCAAGCTTTCAGGAAATGGAAAACCAGATGACCATAAGCTACCAACACACCCTTCATGGAAAAAAAGGGCAGAAGCTTGCTGGACTACATTAGTAAGAGCATTGCCAGCAGTATGAGGAAAAGGATCCTTTTCTCTTCAACATTGGTGAGGTCTCATCTGGAGTATCATGTCCAGTTCTGGATTACCCAGTACAAAAGAAATATGGTTTACTGGAGTGAGTCCAGTACAATGAGGATTAAAGTAGTGGATCACATTTGAGTACTTTGGAGATCAAATGGCTTCTTGGTCAGATGGCTTCTTTTAAACCTAAAGTGATAATAGCTCCTGTCATTCAAATCCCATCCTCAAATTTTACCCTTCCCAGCAGCACCTGAAAGATATCAAAGATCATTAATATGAAAAAAAAGTGTTGATATCAGACAAAGTTACTCCATATGGAAAAGGATATGAATGGGTAATAATTAGAAAATTACCACATATACCAAATTATGTTTTTACTAACCTTTTCCATATGCAGAGATCTGAACAAAGTGTGATTTGTAGATGAGAGAAAAGCTAATGCAGTACTTCAAGAAAATTTGGATACCCTAAGAAAGGCCATAGATGGCTCCTTCTAAGTGTTAGTAATTGAAATCCTGTGGGGGACCTCTTGCATTAAAAACACTGTAGCTGTTAGGACAGGGAAACTACTAATAACAGACACTAATAACAATATGACTGAATTTAGAGAGAGGTTAAAATAATGGTTTTGAGGCGGTTTTGTTCCAAGAGTTAATGAATTAAGGTTCTAACTTGTGAGACCTGGTTTCCTGACTGATGCAAACTATACAATCACACTGTGGTAATGGAATGGACTTGGCCTACCTGCTTGCTTTGCTTCAGTTCTTTTGATGTGAGACTTGAAGTGGATTAAATCTTGATGTTTGGTGTTCGGACCAAGGCAAACTAAGTGACTGGTTGGAGAGCACAGCCAAGGGCAGGACAGGCCAGGAACAACTGTTACTTTTGGTGGGAATGTGATACAAGATCTGTTTAAACTGATAAAGAAACCTCACCCTTGCTGTTCACTGTAAAACCTATTGTCAACACCCATTTACTGGATCACTGCACTGTACAGTTAGATAAATGATAGAGATACGGATTCATGAGATTCATGACAGAGATTCATGACAATCTCTGTGGTGTTTCCTGAACATGTAGTCCCTGCAGCGATACCTTTGGCTCTTTAGGAGGCTGACCTTGAAAAACCCTGAGAAAAAGTTTTACTGAGAGGTTATAACTGCCCTTGGCCTCATGCTTGAACTTTTGAGTATTGCTTGTTTTCATTGTCTTCAAATCACTTGATTCTCTTGTTTGCAACTCATCAAACCTCTTTTCTCATCCTCTGTGTTTGCCTTCATTTGCTCCTTCTGCAGCAAAATTCAGATATTAATCTGTACCAAGTACAAGCCATATAGATGGAATAGCTGACGTGCCATGCATTGTACATGACATAGTTCTCATGCAACATCACTGCTCATCCCGTCTCTCTTCATTAGATTGCAGTTTTTCTAAAGTATACAATTTCCGGGCAAAGAATTTTCTAGTTTTTACACAAACATCTTCGCCATTGCTTAAAACCAGTAGGATACATTACTCTTCATTTACAAGGATACTGTTCTTGAAACCCTTCATGAGCACTGCCGTGGAGGATTGTCAGTATATGAAATCAGACTGATTTTGACCTTTGATATCCTTTCTTGCTTACTTCCATTTTTCTCTTTGACATATTCTTCCTTCATTCTTATTCCAAATCCACTTTAGTTACTTTGATACCTGCTTACAGATTGCAATCTCACTTTGCTCTGTGTCTTCCAAATAGTGGGACTTGAAAGTCACAACACCTCTCTGCCCTTTTCATGGACTAAATGTTGTTCTGGCAAACAATGATTTGTGTGCATGTCATGGTGCTCCTTCATTACCTTTGGAAGAGGGAATTTAAAAGATGTATTTACTCAAATAACTAAATACTGAACAGGCTTCCTGGGAAGAGGTCATGACACAAAGCCTGTCAGAGTTAAAGAAATATTTGGACAATGATCTCAGGCATGGGGTGTGGTTCTTGAGGATGCCCCATGCAGGGCCAAGAGTTGGACTCAATGATCCTGTGGGTCCCTTCCAGCTCAGGATATTCTATGATTCTACTGGATCTTTTGGCATTGAATGTTTTTATTTTATCAAATTTTGAATAGCACTGCAAGTGCTATAGCATAATGCCACAAGAGAGATAAATAAAATTAACAGATTTACCGGCTTTGGGGAGAAAAGGTGATTTCAAAATGTCGCCTAGATAATAGCATTGAAACAAATCCTTCCAAACAAAGACCAGTGTTGTTTGCTAAGATGGCAAATAGTTATTTGTATATATAGAATTTTGTATATACACTCCGCTCAGATGATTGTATTCTCCTATACTAAACAAGTTATCAAAATGAGTATTCTAGATATCTCTTGTGAAATCTGTTAAAGAAAGTTTACTCTCATTTTTAATTGTAATTATCCTTAGTTCCAGTAGGATATCCAGAAGAAGGAAATACCCTCTAGGTCTCCAAGGCTCAAAATCAGTGCTATGTGTATACAAGATTTAAAATTACGTCCATTCTCCATACAAAACATCTGAGAAACTAAAAAGATTTAGGTTCAAAAACATGTGACTTTTCCAAGATTCCTGGGAACTTGCAGCTCAGACTTTATACTGGGGAGTTTCAGACCTTGAAGTCGTGGCCCCAGTAACACTATCAAATAACTATTGCACAACTCCGAGCAGAGAAATTGTTTAATGCAGAAGCTGTCTGTCCTCACCACAGCTGTTTTTTGCAGAAAACCGCAAGATTTTACTGGCTGAACTGAATGTGTGTTGAGCTCTCCAAGGAGTGCAAAAAGCAGCAATTCTTGCAGTTTCGTTTCCCCACTGGTGGCAAAAATAAAGAAAAAAAGGAGAGTAACAGCATGACACATAACTGCTACGCTGGATTTTGTGGTATTGCTTAAACAGAGAGTCAATGTGCAGCTCAGCTGTTTGTAACCACAGAAACAGAAAATGTTATTTGGAAGGAGGGAGGATGTAGACCAAATCTACTATGCCTCAAACCTGACAGTGTTTCTTTAAAATGTTCTTAAACCTGTTTAACACACCCCTACTTTTCACCACTCCCTGGGAACATGCACCACTTATAGCAACTTGTAAATCAAGAAAAACCAAACCCAGCAATTTATTCTCCAGTGCGCACTGGATATTTTCACACACCCAGCTTGGCCATATAATTAAGTTACAACAAAGCTCACTAGCTTGGAGCTTTCTGCTTCAACCTAAAATGAGTTCAGCACTGTGAGTTTAGAAGTCTCAAATATTCTGGAGCAGAATTGCTTATTTCAAAATTATATTGAGAAAAGCAAGAAAATACTTAGAATTCAAAGACTGTGATTATGTACGATGCTATGAGGTTCTAGTCACAAATTCACAGAAGATGCCAAAATTCATTTATACTGTTTTATCTGAAGAGCAGGGATCTGAACACAGTGAATATAGACATCTGTAAGTAAAGCAGTTAAACCCCCAAATTCAAGTCTTACTGTTGCTATAGATAGATGAGTCAAATACAGAAAAGCATTACATTCTTTCTAAGAATAAAGTAATATTGCCTTAGTATCTGTGAATGAAAGGGACGAAAGCAAAGCACAATTTTTTTTTTCCTCTCTTCTCTCCTCTTATCTCAAAATTTCTTTGTGTATCAGACTCCTACACAGCCAGATTATAGTTTTCTAGAGACACTTTTTGTGTAAGGGGCCACAGTGCAGTAGGGGAGTACATTTTTATAGATGCAGTACTGTTGAGGCTGCAGAATAAGCTTTGCAACTTGAATTTTGGCATGACAGAGAGAAAAAAACCCTGCATCCTTCTTTGCTTTTCCTTCTAATTGGACAAGAAACTATTGCTTTCTGCAAGACAAAAAAATTATTTTAAATCCTGCCATGACATGGAATTCATCCAATATGTATAGGTATCAGCAGTGTAGATGCCTAAATCTGACTTGTCATTTTTAGGCTTCCTTTCAAAGCAGTGGAGAGAAATAGGAACTTTCACAACCAATCCTCTGGTCTACTTTAACCTGTATTTATGTCTGTGTATATGTAATCTGAGCTTACATTAGGGGTGTCTTGAATGATAAATTGAGAGATAGGAGCCTAGCTTTTGATGTAGCCTAGTTTTTTTTTGCTAAATAGGGCCTGTGATGGAAAGTCTCACCCAGCTCTGAGGAAACAAGTGTTTGAAAATAGATGTCACTGGTCAGGTGTCTCCTTCACTGAGTAGAATACAAATTATTTACTTACACATTAATTGGCATTTAGGTCTCTCAGGCTAATAGCATGCATGGAGATCCAGAGAAGCCTGCACCTGAAATTACTGGGCTCTTCACATTATGCTCGTACTGCACCATGGCAGGATCTGGAAGCTGAGGAACTTATCTGGGCCTCTGTGATTACATCCAGATAATTATAATAATTCTGTTCTGATTCTTTCCCTTGTAATATCACCCAAATTACTTAAAAATCTTCCCATTTCAAAACCCAGCTTTGTTTTTATTTCATTTAACAACAGCAACAAAAGCTAATGAAAAAACTTCGATTCTTCTTCATGTACTGAACATTAAGACTCATGTAAAAGCTTTTTTCTGCCAACATTCTTTCCAAAGTACTCACAATTTGGAAAACAATTTTTAGAAGAATATAATTTACCCCAAATTAAAGGGAAGGAGAAGTTGATATTGACTTTGATACCAGTCTATTGGCCAGTTTATATCAAAGGAAAAATACTTTGCAAAGGCAAGAAGAAAGCTTGGTTATTTCTTCATCTTCCCAGCTCATAAGGCCCTGTTTACGGATATGTTAATTTAGGAAATGTATTCTCCTGTCCTTCACATAGTTTGTGATTGAAATCCACACCTGAAGTATATTCCTTGGAAGATGCTTGGAAATGCTACTAAACCTTCTAATTCTGTGGATAAGGGAGAACAACAAGCCAGCTGAATTCTTTTCCAGGGAAGCTGGAAGGGGAATGTGGAGGGCTGACACCATTTCTGTGGTACCATTTTTATGGTAATTTCACTACTATAAGGGGCACCAGATTATAAGGCGCACCTCTAGGAGTCGGCAAATTTCTCAACTTTGTACATTATGTAAGGTGCACCGGACTATAAGGCGCACTTTTTTTTTGCAGTGAGGATCCGTGCAGTGCACAACAAAGTAATGAATTAGTAACAGAATCTGTGGCTGCTAGCCCCCTCCCTTCCCATGCGGCTCCTGGCTGCCAGGGCCGACTGTGGCTGCTGGCTGCCTCCGTCTCCACGCGACTCCTGGTCTCCAGGGCCACCCCCCTCCCCACATGGCTCCTGGCCATCCGCGGCTGCCGGCCGCCTCCCTCTCCACACAACTCCTGCCAGCCTCGGCCACCCGCTCCCACCTCCCCTTGCAACTTGGCGCTTCCGTGGCACTGCCCCCCGCATTGTGGCTCACACTTCCGTGGCACTGCCCCCCGCATTGTGGCTCACACTTCCGGTTTGGCAAATTTCACAACTTTGTCCATTATATAAGGCGCACCGGACTATAAGGAGCACTTCCGGGTTCGGGCCAAAATTTTAGTCAAAAGGGTGCGCCTTATAGTCATGAAATTACTGCATTTTTACTCCTGCAGATGAACTACATTTCAACACCTATCATAAATCTGCTTTGCTATTTTTTCTGTTATTTGAACAGGTGAAAAATTTTACTGGATTGCAAAGGTATTTATTAGCAAGGAAAGGTTCTTAAACAGGTACTAACAAAGTAAAATTCTCTGCATGTTTACATATAGGCATACTCTCCACATTTGTCATGTATTCAGAGAAGAAAATCTGAAGAATGAAAAGTGACAGTGCTGTATGACTCTCAGTCGAGGGGCTGAATAAGCCTTCACTAAGGCTTATTTTAATACCTGATGAATCAACATTTTCCACAGAGAAATGGTATCACTTTGATTGTATTGCTAATTGTTTGCATCATCATCAAAGAATTAGGAAAGAATTTTAATGTAATTTTAGTTATGTGCCTTATACAAATTTTGATCATAGGGGCATAACATGACAGTGGCACTCCTTGGTCAGCCCTGTATTCTGTCTCCAACAGTTGCCAAAAGCAAAATTCAGGAGTTCAGGAAAGACAGGAAGAGCAGAGAGAGCATTTAAGTTGCTTTCTCTAAGTGTCCTTGGAGTGTCTATGAATTTGCTTGTCAGGGTCTTCTTTAGCCCAGTGGACTTTCTCTTTATTTAGTAACCATCACTGTTCTTCTCTTCCTTGTGTCTCATTGAGCTATTTGATGCATGGGCACACACACGCCTATGTAAGGCATGAATGTACAAACATGCATGCACACGCACACAGATACATACACACATGCACAAGTACAGGCAGACATATATATAAATAAACTTGCATTTGATAATCTGTTGGAAATACATCTTCCTGCAGCAAGGTCAGCTTACATCCTATATATAGAAACAC
>PYHW01010678.1:3629818-3645110 GCA_013186435.1 Turdus rufiventris
TTTGTAATGTTGATGCCAAATAGCTCTTGCACCAGGGGAGAATTGAAATACACCCTTCTCATACTGTTTGTGATGTTTTTACACTTACATCTCCTTTCACCAGACTAAGGCAGTACTAGATTGTTCTGTGTGGGGAGAAGTAATTATACATCTTTAGTCATTTTCTTCTCTGAACCTTTTTAAGTTCAACTCCATTCTTTCTGATTCACATTTTTGTCTGCGTCTTATTTTTGCAGTTATGGATTTTAGAACACATTTTCTAACAACTCTTCTACAATAAGCTGTTCTGTGCCAATTATACCACAGCCAGCATCTTCCAGGAATAGGGAATACCCTTCCTTTCTTCCACGCCCATATTCAGCTTTGATGTGGATAGAGAACAGGATCACAATCTGTAACATTTGGCTATCATGCACTGCAGTTAAATGTGCTGATAACACCAGTATGGAATGCATGTCAGAGAAAGATTTCATTGTATAGTTGGGATATTGGCTTATTGAGTTGTTTTGATTGGTATGAAATTTCCATGTAGGTTTTCAAATGATGAGTCAACTAATTCGATCCAAATAATAAAAGAAAGAATTACAAGAGAAGGCTGCTTAGCCCTAGCAGAAAATCTGAACACAATGCCAGGGCAAGGAGAGGAGAGCCAGTCTATCAGATAAG
This sequence comes from Turdus rufiventris, assembly GCA_013186435.1. NCBI lineage: Eukaryota > Metazoa > Chordata > Aves > Passeriformes > Turdidae > Turdus > Turdus rufiventris. The sequence continues at coordinate 3,630,485 of PYHW01010678.1, forward strand.
TGTAATGTGAACTTCCTCACATGGGATATCATTCTATGAGGCAGATATACCTCCTTATCTGCACCATAAAAAAGAACAGCCTGTGGGGGTTGTCTCCTATGTATTTACAGTGCCTATGACCAATTAAATGCTACAAGAAAATTTCAGACAAAGAGCAAGAAAAAATTTTCCTCCTTTTAACTTTGCCTCTTCTAACATCTTTTAAAGAGATGGCTTTTCCTGAGATCATCACTGTTTGTTCTTTCCCAGAGATTTCTCAATGGGGATTTCACAGAGATATTGCAAAGTCACTCTTTGAAAAAAAAGCACACCTACTCATGATTCTCACATACCCTCTACAAGTATTGGTTACAATCTGATTTTCATTTCTTTAGCCACCTATGTGGATGTTCTTTGTTAATTCAGATTCTGGTAACAAATTAACAAATAAGGTATTTTTCAGTAACAGAAGTTACAAAACGGTTACAGCCATTCAGCCGGTACCACACAGATACCTTTTGACTTCTCCAGATTTTCAGCACAATTTTCCTCAAATATCTGATCTTATCAGTAACTGATAAAACTGATAAAATAGCTAAGGCAGTAATGGTAATGGTGCAAAATCAAAATACAGTAATTTCACGACCATAAGGCGCACCCTTTTGACTAAAATTTTGGCCCGAATCCGGAAGTGTGCCTTATAGTCCGGTGCGCCTTATATGATAGACAAAGTTGAGAAATTTGCCAAACCGGAAGTGTGAGCTACAATGGGGGGGGCGGTGCCGCGGGAGCGCCGAGTCACAAGGGGGGCCAGGAGTGGGCGGCCGAGTCCGGCAGGAGCCACGTGGGGAGGGAGGGAGCTGCCGCCGGCCCCAGCCTGGGCGTGGGCGGAACAAGAAGCTGGGTGGCCCTGGCCCGAGCGTGGGGGGAACAAGAAGTGCGAGCCCGCAACTGCCCTGAGCCGAGCAGACCCTGCCTGGTGGCGACATCGGGGCAACGGCAGCGCCGCCTGGGCAGCCAGGGGAAAGTGCTGCGGCGGCGCAGCCCCTGCGGCCGCGGGGAAGTGGGGACAGGGGGCGCGGCTGCCGAGAGCAGGGAAGCGGGGACAGGCAGTGGGGCCACCAAGCGTGACGAAGCGGTGGCGGGCGGTGTGGCCGCCGACCGCAGGGAAGCGGCGAGAAGAGGTGCCGCCGCTGGCCGGGGGGAAGCTGGGACGCAGTGTGGCCGCGTGGTGGGAGCCAGGATCTGTGAGCTGTGCCAGACGGCGCCGGGGGCGTGCGGGAGTGCCGGGGTCCACTGCACAGGGACGGCGCCTGGGGCTGCTTTTAAAGGCTACACTGATCATTGAAAAATATTTGCAAATTGAGCACATGCCAGTAATTCGTTACTTTGTTGCATGCCACACGGCTCCTCGCTGCAAAAAAAAGTGCGCCTTATAGTCAGGTGCGCCTTATTATATGATCTACAAAGTTGCTATATTTGCTGACTCTTGGGGGGGTGCGCCTTATAGTCCAGTGCGCCTTATGGTCATGAAATTACTGTACTCAAGTTTAGCATGCTATGGACTGGACTTTTGGGGATTTCTGAATTATATTTCACTTATTTGCAGAGTAAGGACCTATTCAAATTGCAGGAAAATCAGGCCCAGTAACATTGAAGGTTATGTACCTCCAGGAAATGTATTGGCCCCTGCTATAAACAGAAGACACTGCTCAGACATTTTCTGTAGCAACTAGAAGATGTAAAAGGTTTTAGTTATTTTACATACTATTTATGGCATTTTTTCTTCCGCCTTTAGTTTATGAACTTTGCCACACCCTTTGGGAGAATAGTGAGCTGCAAATACGTCTGCATTGTGACTAAGGTTTTCTTAGCATTCAAAAAATGCATATGAAAAAGCTCTGACAATGCTCCTTCCTGTATTCAGAAAGGTGTGGTTAAAAAAACATTGCATGCCTTACTTTAGCCAGTTGAAAAGTCTTCCCCAGGCACAGGAACCTTCAATAACTAAAGGGAATGAGTTGGTTAGCAAAAGTTAATCCATAAAACATAACATTATCTCTGATGCATTATATTTCATATCAGACTTTGTGAAATGCTGTACTCACTTGGACAGTAACAATCTAGTGAAAGTGTTTTTAAGCTTTTCTGTCTCTACACAGCAGCTGATGCTACATCATATTAAAAATAACTCTTATGTCTACCTATTTTAATCATTCAAATGATAAAATGCTGAGAAATTAAAACAAAAAGAAAAATGAGAATTCCATGCATAGTATCTAAATATTTATTTTGACAGTAGTGAGCCCAGTATTTGTATGCCACAGTAAAAGGTCTTCAGTAAATATTTAAACTTTTAGGAGGTAGGAAACCCCAGGTAATTGTGTTCCCCCACACAAAAATTGTAACTCAGTGGTTACGGTAGTCTGCTGGTAAAAATAAGCTGTTATCAAAAGGAGGAATGATTTGAACTTGGGTTTAGTCATATGATAAGTGACCCTTCCAATTGGTAAGCTGTTGCTTTCCTGTTCTGTTCTTTGAGAAGGTTAGTTAAGTGTGTATTGAAGAGTTAAAGAGCACAGTTACTTGTGTCAAACACAGAAGGAGTTTGTCATAAGATAATCCTCCACAGTGGGCACAGAAGGGAGGAATTTGAGACTGAAAGACACTAATTCCAGGTCTGGTAGAGGCAAGATCTGGTTATCACATCCTGGTTAATGGATCTGGACAAAAATTCTCACCATGGTGAACTCTGTGAAAAGAGGCAATGGCTCATACATGTATCACTGGTCAAACAAGAATCACCCCAGTTATGGGACAGATGCTATCTGTGTCTGCCAATGGTCACCATGGCTCCCCCAGATATGTCTCTGGATACTTGGAACTTGGGCTGCATACAAGTGTTGCAGGTGTTGTCTGTGTGTTGGAGGATAAACTACTCATCTGTAGAACTTCCTGAGTTTAGGGCTTGACGCTTCAGTGATCTCAGGCCTAGGGGGGAGGTTAACAAAGCTTGGGTAGGAAAATGTATCCCTGCTTGTGGACACAGAATGCAGAGTTTACAGGCTACAAGGATATTTGGCAGAATTCCCAAGATAAGAAGAAAGTAATAAACACAATTCACAGAGGGAGATCATGACCACTGACTCATAACCCACTGACCCAAGAAACCCACCAACTCAAAAGAAGAGAAAGACTGAGCATGTAGACTAATTAGCTTTAGCCTCAAGGGAATAATTCCATTCTATCAATAGAAGATATAATCGTAATTCATAAGAGATATATAAATGGTGAAAAGTTTTGAACAAGCTCAAGACCCCCATCTCTCTCTCTTCCTAACACCACCCCCCCGCCAAATCCCCTTGTTCCCATCACCTCTTTACTATTTCTATCTGTCTACCTCACTTTCACTGTTCATATAAATCTGTATTATTGATTTGGGCATATGGTCTCATCTGCACCTCAATTTGGGCAGAGGCATCTTAATCATCGGTTTGTAACAGCCTGAGCCTTGCATGTGAATTAGGCAGAAGGCTTCTAATTTTTGAGCATGAAGGAAAGAACAAAGTTGTTACAAAGTACTGCAGGCACTTGGCGCTGCCAATAGTTCCCTTTGCAAGGAAGCCCAGCACATTGCTTATCTATCTTTAAAACCCATGTCCTAGTAGAAGCAAGGAAGCCCATGAAGAAAGAGTCTTTCCATATCACATTAGCTAAAGTATATTTTATTTTAAGATGTCTATCTAGGAGCAGGAGGACCAGAATCTTCAGAGGGAATTTATAATGCTAAAATAACTGCCCCTGGAAAAAAGTCATGCTTCTTATTTCTCCCTCTCCTCTGTGTTGCAGCCATGAATGCTGCCAGGATTCCTAGAGACATTCATAATCTGGTTCTGAGTCACACATACCTCTTGGTAAGGGTGTACCCACTGGCAATATATTCCCTTGGTTAATTATTTCGACCAGAGCGAAAAGTAACTCTGTATTATGAGGGAGCACAGGTCCCAACCATCAGTTTATTTTATGTAGTGTTGGATTGGGAATATAGGGAGGAGCAGGCCTTGTGTTAGTCACCTTTAACAGGAAGGTGTCACCCTATGCATGAGCATCACTTCCTGTTCTGTTTGCTGCACTGGGCTCTTTTTTGCATAAGTGACCCCTTCCTTTTGCCTTAACCTGTTGGAATTGCTGTCTACATACATAGGTGAGCTTACACTAAGCTTAAGCAAGAAAAATGTGCAGGTAGCAGAGATGTGGAACCCATCTCCCCGACAAAGATTACATTAATCAGCTGTGTCACTCTGCTAAATGCTGCCTTGCAGCTGGGCACCATCCACTGCCTACACCTACCTATATGTTTTGGAGTGTTTAGTTTCAGTCATCTTTTGACATGAGCTTTATTAAACACAATTAAATTTGGAGAAATCAGGGTCAATGAATAGAACCTACTAGTTAACTTAGTAGGAGTAGGATCTGGACCTGAGCAATATCCTCTGTTTGTCCATACTATTATCACACACGTTCCTTGACACAGGGTTCCTCAGGCCAATTACCTACCTCTGAGAAAAGACTTAGGCATGGACAGATCTCTCTGTTACAAGCTCTGGACTGCTTTCAGTAGGAGTCACACAGTTCTTTTTGAAAAGCAACTTTAGTGATACAGGTACAGAGCATGCTGTGCTCCTTTTCCTCAGGGAAGATATATTGGGCTTTGGTATGTTTCATTTAATAGCATAAATGTAGCTGCTTCATCCGATCTTAAAACTAAAAAATGGAATATTATCTCCTAGACTGTCTTCAAATCTCCTGGATGTACCAGTTATAGACTCTTATAACCCATAACACCACAGTTAACTAATCCTACTTGGAAAGTCTGAAGTATTACAGGATTTCCCCTTTGGAGGACTGAATGTATGAAGAAAAATTAACATATCCTTCCCTTTTTAGGCGGAGTAACAGAATCATATTTGTCCAAAAACTGTCTTCTGAGTCACTGCTTATTCCCAAGTCTGTGTTGTGAATATACATAAAAGCTCAATGGAGCTAGCCTACATTATGCTATTTTCATGATGCCATCTTATAAGTCTTAACAAAGATGTGGAGGTAGCACAATACTTAGCAGTATGTTTTGTAATGAAAAATGGGGAAACCAACAAAAATTGACAAGAAAATAATGTAGAGAAAAAATGCATTTTACTAGTAATCAAGTGACACAGAAATTTTAGAAAAGTGTATAAGCTGAGGCTAAGAACACTGAACACAATCATCTTGTTCAGAAAACTATGAGAGTTGGGAAGTATGGTAATGTATTTTTGCTGTAGGGTGCTATAAGCGTTTGACTTTAATAACACTGAATAAGCCATTCAAATCTAAATAATGGCACTTCTGAAATACTTATGTTCAGTTTTCTACCAGTGCTACTCTATTTTAGAAGTCAACATCCCCTACTGGCAGTTTCTTAGCAGGTACTGTGAGAATTCCTTGGATGGTAAATAAGCCTCCATTGTAGATGAGGTATTTAAAATGAGTCTGCTTGAAACTCTAAACTGTGTTAAAAATCTAAGCTGCAAGTCATAGTGGCCTCTTGTTACTAATCACTAATGTATCCCTATTTCTGGTTATTAATAAAGGATAAAGAGGATTTATTGTAGGGAAGAATTCTAAGATATTTCTTGTTTGCTATCATAAATTATGACAGGCCACACGCTCTGCTAAATCAAGCTATCAGAATAATTTTGATGGGATTATATCCAGTTATATAAGCCTAGGATGTTGCCAATTATGTTTGTATCTATTTTTCGGAGGACACTCTCATTTCTTCCTGAAAGAATGACAAGCAGAAGCAGAGTACTTACTTAAGTCCCAGCAAGTAGATTATTGATAGATAAATAGATAAGAAACAAGTTACTGTTTGCTCCAAAGCACCTTATTGGTGGAACTAAAAAGAAAAATTAAAAAATAGTAGAAATGTGAAAAATTAATAATAGTACATGGCTCAGTGCAATTATTAACAGTTGATTATCATCAGTTATCAATACAACTTGTTTATATGTTTTGCATTGCACTTCTCTGACACTATGGAAAAATCTGTATCTAGAATATTGTCTGTCTGTGCTTCAACTTGGATGTTTTCTTAAGAGTGAGGGAGGTAGAAAGGGAGAAATAATTCAGGTTCTGAAATAGTCTGAGAAATTGCATTTCACTGTATTTCGCTTCTAGCCTTCCTTCAATTTAATATGGACCCCGTACTAGAGAATTAAAAGAAAAATGAAACCTGATTGCAAAACAGTTCGCACACTCTGGGCATGGCTGGATTTGTGAGTGTTACTCGTTATACTGACATCCAGAGGCAAAGGTTTTGAGTTCCTCTGAATTTCTGAAAGCTGAACTACTTCAGAGTATGCAAAGTTTTTTTCACAGAAAATAGTTATGGGTTATTTTCACTGTTATGTTGAAATTATTCAATTCCTGATACAAAGCACTGCATCATATATTCTTTATTCACTAGGAACAATGCTTGCATGTGGTTACAATACAGAAAATGACACAGACTGTTTATCAGTAAGTCAGATTTGCTTTAGTCTAAAAAAATTTAAATTACTTTTTACAGCTTTGAAATATTAAGTGATCAGCATATATAACACCAAAAATTCACCATTCAATGAATATACTGGAAGTCACAGATCAGCCACTAAAAGACAGCTGGCCTGCTTTATTCCTAGGCTGAGGTCAGTATCCTAGTTGGAATTTCATATGTATGCATTTTCCTATAGACTGTCTATTCTGTCACACCAGACACCAAAGACTTAGCAAAGACTGCCTAAGAATAAGCCTTGGGCTTATTTTGGGTAGCAGAACTGGGCTCTGCCCCATAGTTTCTTCTCTGCGTTCAAAGGCCATAAATACAGGAAAATACCAATTTAACTTCTCCAGACTGTATTATTTGCATCTCTATTTGTGTTTCTCAAACACTTCGGCTAAAGAAGTCAGTGCTGTGAGACAGGTTAAGCGTACCTCTGATTTACAAGTGGGGCTTGTCTGGTTGATTGGAAAAGGATAACAAATTCCTACCATGTAGCTCCTGAATTTTGAAAGAAAAATGTTTCAAAAAGGAAGATATTCCTAGTCTCAGGTGTTATTATAAATAAAAGCTAGATGTCAATTTCAAATTAAAGTGTATGTAGATTTTTTAAAGCTAATACCCATTTAATACTAATTCCTCGTTTCTTATGAGGAAAGACATCTGCTTCATATGGGAGGCAACTAAATTCTCAGGATTTCTGTAAAAAGATGTATTCACAAATTTTCTTCTTGACTGTACAAAGATAAACATAGTACCTGAAAATTCCAGGATTACTGTGTTTTTTACCTTAAGAGACACAGAACTTGAGATGTACAAAATTTAGAAATATGTGCATGCTAATATTCATTCATTCTGAGATTTGTGGTAGTTAATAGTTTGTATGTAGTATTTTCTTGTCTACTGCTCTGCTTCATCAGCTGTATTTTATCAGATAGAACCAATGTTTGGAGAATAGCTACATACTACTAAGTACAAAGCCTATGAAAAGGCAACCATGAACAAAAATACAGATTATTACTGAGTTAATTCATCTCAGTTTGCTTTTTTTGTGTTCACAGAAATTATTAATTTTTACAAAAGACAATAGGGCTAAAGGTTGGCCAGTATCTTGCTAAACAATTCTCATATTTCATTACAAAAGTACCCCAAATACAAAATAAGGTGGGCTTGTATAAGATACATTAAAACCAGCCTCTGGATCTTAAACAGATGCATGGAGTTGTATACAGTATTCCTATAAGAAAAGTATTGATTTCATACTACTGTATTTACTAACAGTAAGACAGTTCTTGGCCTACGAACTTATTTGCAGCCATTTTGAAGAAAGAAAAAAAAAAGTGAACACAAGTTCTTCCCTCCTTTGTTTATTGCTGGCAGTACTGAAGGAGAATGCAAATGTGCAGAGATAAGAAAGACTTGCAAAAAGATCTCACGTGGGAGGGATTTCCCCCCACATCTTTTGCCTCTGCCCACATACCCAAACTGTGCAAATACTTCATGCAGTTCAGATCCCAGTGTGCGTGTTCCCCACATAGCACTTCTTCAGAACTTTTCTGTGGTGAAATATGGTGTTACTTCATGTTCATGTTGTAAACACCTGCAACTCTGTAGCTGAGAGGCAGCCCTGTAGCACTGCAACATGTATTTCTGTGGATATGTATTTCTGTGGAAAATCCAAATGACTCTCGTATATTTTTCCAAAGGGTAATTGCTTGGTTTTCTGCTTCAAGGTCTGTGAAGGCAGTTCATTTTGTGAAACCCAACCCCACTGCACTTGAAAAGAACAGCAAGCACATAAGGATAGCAACTCACCTGTACTCTTAATTGATCTGGTATTTCGACAAGGTGCCACCCTTTTCCACACCTCCTACCTCCTCCTTAAGTGACTCAGCCTCTGAAGGAGAAATCTCTTGACTTTTCAGACAGCTGGATGGGGAAGAACAGTTCAGCTCTCTGTCTGCTTTGATTCTCCCTTCCAGGCTGACTGACCACACTGAGCCAAGCCAGGACACTAACTTCTACCATACCTAGGTAAGGATGTTTACTGTTCTGGTTTTGCACTGTTCCCTACCATGTAGGGAAACTCCTACTTTTTCAGATGCTCTGTGATTTATTAATGTCCAGTTTAGGATGTCATTTCAAAGGATCTAATTTTCAAGAAGCATGGAGAACTTGACTATGAAAATGCAGCTCTGAAAGTTTTACAGTTTATGTGTTCAGATTCCTTTCTGACTTCCTCAGTCCATACCATCTTAATTATTTCATTATTTATATTATATTGCTAATTGTATTTTATTCTAGTGATAACTCTCTGATGATAAATTCACTGTTCAGACCACTTTTCATGAATGGCTGTTTTAATGACATTTTTACTCCTTGGTTTATTTAATTGCTTGGGTTTTTTTTCCTTTATTTGGAATTTTTATCTAAAATTAATGAGTATTTACTCTTTTCTCATTTTCTGGAATTATCTTTAAGTTCATTGTTTTGGAAAAACAAAACAAAACAACAAACCAAAACAACAATTCCCTTTCATTTTCATCTTTGCAATAATACCCATTCTACTTTAAAGCAAGGACTTATCTATACAATGACCTGAACACATGTATAAACAGGAAGGGTTCTTAACCAAAAATCTAATTAATTGAGTGACAGAGCTGAACAAAGAAAATTAAAATTATCATCCCCTTTTCTACACTATACTAAAAAAATTACATTTAAGATTGAATGTGTATTTCTAATTTGAAAATACATACGAATTTGGACTGTGATTTAGTTGATTTTACATTAGTGACAGTTCCGAAGCTTCTTTCAAAACAGAATCTCCTCCTCCCACATCTTGAAAAACCAGTTTTGAGAGCTCTTTCAGCTACAAATGGGTGAATGATTGCTGTCATACATTCACGTGTTCTCTAGTCCTACCTTGCCTGTTTTCTTACACAAATACACGTTATTTCTGTTTTCTCTTGAACTCTTTTCAGTATTGTTAGTTCTGTGGATGAAATGGTAGAGTAAAATATTTATTTAAACACAATGTATTATTTCCAGAAGTTCACAAATGTATTATATGGCTATTGCTGTGATGCATAACTCCTGAGAAAAAATCTGTTTAGGAACACATTTTTGTGATTGTTTAATGCCTGTAAAATAAATGTCGCAATTTTTAAATGTAGTTTTCAGCAAAAGGACAAAAAGGCTAACTAATTGCCAAAGAAAGAAAGAATAATGTTACTGGTGGCAATTGTGTAAGGAAGAGATTAGAGCATTGGTTATACATATTGATCTGCACCTGATAGAAAGCCCTTTAAGGCTGTTTGAAGAGATCATATTCTTGTCTGTAATAACAAGTCTGGAGGTATGAAGGATTGTAAAGCCTTGAATGGTTCTGGCTGTGATGGTGATTTGCACAACAGCCTTTATCTGCAATCAGGAAGTTCTTATTTGAGTGCAAGTATAGGTAGGCAGATCTGACAGCCCAGTGACAGCACTGTTATCTGAGAGCAGAAAGGATGGATATGGACAACAGCAAAATTGGTATTGACTTCTGAACCAGAAAGATTTTACCTTACATACTTACAGGTGCCATTATGCACATTATTGCCAGCTGCAATTATGTGTGTCCCCAGTGTCTTAGTTATGAGGGCTTGGAAACCTTTATCCTGTATCAAGTCAGAATTACTTAATTCAGTTGATTGCTCACACTATATTCAAGAGAAATGATGGAGAAAATAATGAAGTTTGCTGACTAGAAAGTTGTTAACTGAAAGCAAGGAAACACTGTTGTGTGTTTCATAACTGTGAGTAAGACCAAGTGTGCTTTTCTTTAAACCATCATATTCTTTACATTAAGCTCATGCAAATGAAAGGTAAGCCACATACTATGGAGTTAAGATTACAAGGGAAAACAAAGCAAAACAAAAAGTAGAGGTGAAATAAGTCCTGAGTTCTAATGGAATGGTTCTAAAATTTTGAGCTCCACTTGCTCACAAGGTACTGACTGTTTGGCTCACTTCAGAGCAGAATAGTTCTTCAAGAAGAGGAAATTTTGGTGGCAAGCTTCATATTTGAGATAAAGGAAGAATGAAGTATAGGCCTATTTTCTTTTTCACATGGCAAATATTAGCAGCTTTCAAAAAGCTGGAACTTGAAGGTCATGAAGCAAACAGTAGCCAGCAAGCTGTGGTTGTGTAAAGCCCTGTATGAAACCTGTTGGTTCCAGCTGGTGTTTCATGAGGATGCGCCAACCTCAGCAACTTCTCTACAACTGAGGCTGGTTTAGCAATACAGCACGAGAAGTTGGATGACAGGAAAATTCCGGAACATTCCTTTTTTAAAATCAGTTGTTCTGCTGACACTTTTTGTATCACGCAGTTCATCAATAATAGCAGGAAATTTGGCATTTTAGCCATTTGCATTTGGCAATGCTTTATATGAAAAACCTCAGTATAAAAACAAATATTTTGATTTTTAAGAGAAGGTGTATCTCTCTCAACAGTCCTTCAACATTTATCATGCTGAATTCCTTATTATACAGTGTGAAGATAATGCAGAGGCCTCTTGCCTCTGAGCTGTGGAAATTAATATTGTTTTATTAGAAGCAAAATACATATCAACTGACTACTTATTCATAAGGTCTTAATCATTGCCATAGCTAGAAGCCAAAGAACAAAGTTGTTTTTTGTTGGAACCAGTTCAAGCTGATGTGGAAAACATGAATCTTACAGGAAATGTTTCTATTAGTATGTATTTTTTTAAATACAGCAATGCATATGTGTGAAGCCTAATCACATAGACAGCTACAGCCAAGAGCAGAAGGAAAGCAAAAGGACTCTGTGATGGAAGAATGGGTGTGTTCAGATGATCTGAAAACTAGAAGGTCTGGCTTTCAGAATTTAAGGCAGCCTGAGGTATTCTGCTGATCAGTCAACTGCAGGAGATGAGAAGGAGATGTAGAAGTGTAAATATAGGTATTTGTGATAAAAATAGTGTTGCAGACTGGTGCTGCTTTTGGAGTAACTTCTTGCCAGGTTAGATGACTTTTGACTTTCCCTGAAGTCATGTCTGAAGTTTTTTCGGAATTTGTTTAGGATTATGTTTGGATTTCCCACAAAATGTTGGAGGGTTTGAATCTAGGACTGGCATGTCTTAAACCATTCGGGAGCTGCTCACTGGACTGGCCAGGGCAGTTTTAATTTTCATTTAGATTTTCCTGACGCTGTTTTTAAATTCAAATTACACTGGAGTTGCATTCCTGTTTGTTTTTGTTTTGCATTCCAGCTGAGTTGTTTTGCTTCAGTGGTTGAGATCGTATTAAGAACGTCTGAACATAATTTGCTACTACAGCATAGTATAGAAAGCTATAACTTTGCTTTCTCACAATCTCATTTACAAAGTTAAAAACTTTTTTTTTTAAAATCTCCCTATGGTCTGAAGATGAGCCATTCACTGACCTGTGTGACAGCTCCAGATCTTCATGATCTGATATTTTTAAACTAATGTGATTCTCATAATTTCTTGTCCACTCCCCTTTTCAAATATACAGATACAAACACATACTGAGTTCAAAATAGTGAAGAGCAAGGAAAAATGCTTTGATGACCTCTATTCTGCCTCTTTATGCAAGATTCTTTTCACTTCTAAGTCCTGAAATTTAAATCTTACTCTTGATTCTAGATTGTCTGTGCTACAGATTAAAGTAAGATTTTTTTTAAATTTCCATTTTAAATTTTAATGGATTAATCTTTCATATACAGCTTGAAAGCTCAGAGGCAAAAAGAGCCTTAAAATGGCAGTATTCTGTAGGACTAAAATGCCTGGGTTTAAAATTTCAGAATACCTGGCACATTTTCAGTGCTGACTGTAAAAGGGAGTGTACCTGTTTCTTATATTCATTTATGCATACCGCTTTTGGGTTGGAAGACTATGCAGCAGTTTATTCTGGATGCTGTACACATGTGCAACAGAAATATTGTTTTACCCTAAAAGTATTAAAAAAATAATATAGGGTGAGAAAAAATACAGTTTTAATTAAATGTTGGAGGATGAAGGGAACACATTGTACTCTCATGGATACAAGGAAAGTTGCAAACCTCTTTAAAGTCACTTTCCATTTGATATAATTTTCACAAAAGAAATCTCCTTTTCCAAAGTTTTATGATTCATTTCCCTTAGCAAATAGCTGTAAAAGTACTTAATAGAAAATAAATCCAAAATCTTTCTATGCAAACTTCTACTTCTTGAGATGAAAAAGTGTCAGTTCACATTGCTTGAAAAGATACTGAAATACCAAACTTTCTTTTATCCTGGGACTGACTACATCAGATGTCCAGTTGTATCTAATCTGAAAAAGTAAATCAGAGACCTCTCTATCATTCTTGGACAGTCCAGGAAAATTTATAGTGAAAGTGGTAACTATCTAAAAAAAAAAAAACCTGCTTGCTTGATAACCTATATGAACAGTTTCTAGGAAATTCATTTCACATATGCTTAAAACCTTATATAAATATTTTAAAAGGTATTTTATAACCTATTGCAAAATAAATAAGGCTCACCATAGCCCTGAGCATATTTTTATTGTGTTGGAACCCGATCCAGCAGTAACATGTTTTATACACACACTGTGCCAATGCTTGACTGATATCAACAACTAAGGTTAGAAAAAAAGGAATGCAGGTAGGAGCCTTTCAAAATTTTGGAATTTCACAACAGGTGAAACATTCAGACTTCAGACTCCAGTATCAGTTTTGCATTTATATTTACTTTCTAAAAAGATCTCTAGTTGTTTAATGTTTCTTTTTAGTTGTTTGTTTTTAAATGTTGGGATAATTTTTGGGAGGCTATTTTTTTTTGTTGTTGCTTTTGGGGGTGAAGTTTGGATTCTTTTTGTGGTTTTTAAAATTTTTAAATCATAAGCTATTTTTAGTAATTTTTGGTCAGCAAAAGCATAGAAAAGTCTGCTCTAAATGCAATCTATTGAGGCATCCAAGATGTTTTATTGTCAGTATAAGCATTATTCTTAAGCTTTTGTCAGAATCCAAAATCGTCACCTTCCATCAGTAAAGAAAGAGCCGCAGGCCTCGGTGTCTCCACTCTGTTTTAGGTGTGTGAGCAATGCACTTTATGTGTAAGAAAAAAGGATAGTTCTGTCATCCAGAGAACCAGGAATGTTTCTGATTTTTAAGGACTGCTTCTGTCACAGAAAGAGTTTTTTGGTGCTTCTGTAAATCTTAGCAGCCTGACAGTTGAGTGGGTTGTGAGATTTCCAGCACAACATTGTTTTCTTGGAAAATGCTGCTTTCTAAAAAGGAATCAATTTTTTAAAGAGGGTCAGTTTTGCCCAAACTCTTGAGTCAATGTTAGCATTTGGTGCTTTTTTAACTTAAGGGAGAATTTTCCGTCATTGAAATGTCATTATGTTCTGCTTGATGCTTTTTCTAGGAAAGCTGGTATTCACAATCCAGTTTCAAAGCAAAACAAAATCTTTTGAGTGGCTCAACTCCCAAATAATATACAGATATATATATATAGATAAAAATTATCAGCCTTGGAGGTTTTTATCCTGATTTGAAGTAAGGGAAGAAGTCAGTGATGGAAAAACTGTTGTAGGGCAGCTTTCTGTCCTGGCCCTCTGCATTAGCTGATGGTACCTGAAACAGAGACCCTCAGCAGGGCTGGATGAGCTCACCTGTGCTCCAGGTGCTGTGCCAGGGACTTATACCATCTTCCCATTAAGTTCATCACCTCAACCCATTCTTCAGTACTCTGTCTTGCCCACTGAAGGCTCTCACCACCACACCAAGTGTTCTCAGGGAAGGAGCTCCCAACAGGGAAGGGGCAGTGTGACGGGCAGAGGGGCAGGGCAGGAATGCACATCATTGTCACCAGGCAGGGAAAAGCCACCAGATTCACTCTGAGGAGAGCTGCAGCCAGCCCTAAGCCATTCCAGCCTGTCAGACTAAACTTGTGCTAGGAGACAATCAAAGTGGACAACAAGCTTGGCCTGTGTTTGGGGCTGATTCCTAATCTCGTGTCAACACTCACTTGCTTTTTTTTTTTTTTTTTTTT
>PYHW01010678.1:3663708-3678771 GCA_013186435.1 Turdus rufiventris
CACAGTGGGACTCAATGGGCCATTAGCAGAAAATGACTCTCTGGAGGAAGGATGGGCTGTGAAAAGATAAAGAGCAATGTCCTGCCTGGTTTCAGTGGATGGCTCATTAGCAGAATATCTGCTGTGGAGATAAGGATCACTGCCCCCACCCTCAACAGATGGTGATAGAATTGATACCTTTTATCACACTGTGTATTGTAAAATGTGGCTTATAATCAGGTGCGGCTTATATATGGACAAAAGAATGAAAAGTTGCCGACACCTGGAAGTGCAGCTTATAATCATGAAATTACTGTAATGGTATTTGGCACAGAGGGCCACATTTACCAGGGCATTTACGAAGTTATTACCATCAAAGTATGCAAAATAATCAAAAAGCTGCATTTCCATAAGTTCATAAACTGTAGAACTAATGAATTTATCTTTTATTTTTCATGGATATATCGGAATTAATTCATGTTGGACATACCTGAGGAAAAGCTTTGAGGTGATAGTACCAGGGCTATACAAGAGATTAGAGAGAGATTTCACTCAGCTCTTAAAGCATCTGTAGTGAGATTGTCCACTTCCAGGGAAAGACTATTAGTCTGTAGGGGCAAAGGGCATATTGCAGAAACCCTCACATAAAGATGTCTTTTTGACATGCCAGATACAGAAGTTGCCTTGAAAATATTGCAGCTGTATGTTTGTAAGTATGTGGGTGAGAGAGGTGATTTCTAGGGAACAGAAATAAAGGACTAGAATAAATTTTCCTGGCATAATTAAGAGAATCCTATATTCCTGCTCCTGCACAAGTTTTTCACCCAGTGTTCAGGGGTGACTCACTATTATTACTCCTCTCAGGTAGTAGAAAACTCAGGCAATGCTGTAAATCTGCATGCACTATGCTTCTTTTTAATGATATTCCTATTTGACCCAAGATGTGTTCCCAGTTCTCATTGCAATAGATTGTGAAAGAACAACAGATTAATTACCTGTGCCTAAACTATCTCTTGTAATAAGGATTCACATTGCTGTGTCTATCAACACCTGGGAACTTTTAAAAGTGGAAAAAATACAAGATGGGGGGGTTCTATTAAAAAAACAGAAAATTAATGAATTGTTACTGACTTGGGATTTTCCAAACCAATGGAATTAAAATCACGATGCCAGGTCTCCTAAACGAACATTTATTGACAAAACCTTTCTTGTTCTTGAGCTGCATAAAGCACAAAATTGAAAGAACCTGTAGATGGATTTTGAGACATTGGCTAATTATGTGTTCTCATTCGATTGAGACTCCTGGAAGTGTTCAAAGCCAGGTTGGATGGAGATCTGAGCAACCTGGTCTAGTGAAAGGTATCCCTGCCCCCGGCTTGGGGGTTGGAACTGGAGGGTCTTTTAGGTCCAACCCAAACCATTCTGTGAGTCTGTAAGATATGCAATTCCTAAGAGCCACGAGAAGTATTCAAAGGAGTTACCTTAGGTGGGACAAAAGTTTACATGGCCAGAATTTAAAGGCATGACTCCTGCATTAATAATTCCTGTACGACTTTTCCTTTGTGATGTCCTTTATTTGCTTTGACTTTTTAGCTAGACCATCTAAAAACCTCTTAACATATTCTGGAGGACACCTGTGTTCCTCAAAAGTTGGAAGCAAGGATTCTGAAACAGAACTCACATAAGTACACCCATAATTCACTAGTTTGCTTTTCCTAGGATGACGATTGTTTCTTTATGCTGAAGTGAAGTTGCTTTACACTGTCTCAATTGTTTTTGATAGCACAAACCAATACAGTAATGTGTAATTTTTTTGCATTTCAGCAGTAGGCCCTTCCAAGTGACAGGCTCCTTCTGTCTCTCAATTGATAGATTTGGCATTCACTGTAACATTGGTTTGCAGCTTTTCTGCATGTTGATACAAATGATTCATTGTTGCACAGCTTCTGTTAAGAGATCCAAGCCCCTTATTCCTAACTGAAATCTTAATACAGTGTTTACAGGGTCATACATATCCTTCCAGAAAAACTGAATAAGTTATCTTTTTCCAGTGATCTTTCCCAGTCTCTGTCCTATAAAACATTCTGATCAACAGCTTCTTCTCCTTCTGTATTTAACTCCAAAATCCTCTGGGCTAAGCATTACACTTGTTTTGGCACATTATAAATTGGTTTTCACAGTTGACTGCAGTCCTTTTCTGTCCCCTAACTCTCAGCTGTTATTGATGAAAGGTCTGAGCGAGTGCTCCTGGCACTGATTAGTGAGCATAGCAATGTGGAAGGAAATGTACACTGCTCCAGGATAAATGCCCATCTTTTCCCAAAATGTTCCTTTATTCATCCTCAGTTATACTTGACAAAAGCTGATTTGCTATAACAGCAGATCAAAATTCAGCTGGGCCCATGGTGCTAAACTTTACCCAGTAATATGGCTGACTTCTTTAATATACTCTAGACTAACTCTTTTATTCGAGTTGCAAGGCCCACTTGGCAATTGGTTGTTTTTGTCTTCTTCTGTGCTGACATGACTAATTCAAAAATGTCCTTATGGCTTTAGCCAGACTTTCTTAGTGTGGTCTTTTCATATTCCATCATGTCAGAAGAAGAAGCTGTTTATCAGAATGCTTTGTAGGTCAGCAGGGAGAGATCACTGACGAAGGGACATCAGATGCAATTTTTTTGGTATCACATTTAAAAATATTATATATATATATCTTATTATATCATATATTAGAAATTGGGAATCATCTTGATAATTTTTATAATTCTGCTCAGGGCTTTTAATCAGAAAACAGATACAGATGTATTAAAAATACTGTGCATGATTCCTTTAATAAAGCTGCCTCTGGATTGCTCATAATTATGCTGATGATGACAGAGTGACTAAATTCAAAACCTCATGATTATCTCTGGATTCAACATCAAGTGCCCCAGTCATTCAAGGCATTCCAACAAGTCTGAAATATGCACAGTCCTTCAGTTTTCTAGTCTAAAATTGGATATTGTGTCAACTGTTGGTGCATCAGCAAAGATGGATGATAAAATTCTAGGCAACAAGGCAAGAATGCATTCAAGAATTAGGGAAAATTTGGAATTAGATAGAGGCTCAGGACTTTCACAGGTTAGGTAAGTATTCACTGAATAATGAGACAATTGTGGGCCCATACTCTGCTTCCTTATGCTTGAGGTTCAAAAGCTTAGCTGGACTCTGTTCAAAATTTTGTTTTTCACTCCCACATGTCTAGGATCAGCTTCAACCCAGCATTAAGGACAGTCTATTTGCATTGACACTTTCTTCATTGCCTTCAGAATTTCCAAACACAAATATTAGAAATATTTCTTTGCTTTTGCTAGAGAATAACATCACTAAAGCTTTTTTGTAGGTATGATTCATGTTTCCTACTTGAAACTTTATCTGCATGTTTTCAAGAGTAAAAAAAACCCAAGAAATCAGAACTATGAGATGTGATTGAATGTGTTGATCGGATTACATAATTCGTGTTTTTCTTTCTGATGGTGATCTGACTTGTCACCAGTTACATCAGAATTTCACAACTACTATCTGAAATAAGTGAGATTCACAAGCAAAGATCACAGAGCAGAAGGATTGAAAAGTATTAGATCTCTATCTCAAGTGAACTGAGTTAGAAATCAAATGCAGACTGAAAAGCAAAGCAAAATGTAGACAACTCAATTTCTCTAACTTTTTGATACAGCGCATAAAAGGAAAAAAAACAATCACGCTTTGTGTGATTAATTTTTCTACTTTTAAAGATTGCTTACTGAAAATGTCCATAGATCTTTTGCACATTAAATCAAGGAAGGCATGAGATAGCTAACATTAATAGAATTTTTGTTCCATAAAGAAGGAACATGTGCTGATATTGATATAGGATCAGAGATCTTAGGCTTTTGAAATTTAGCTGATTTCTGTAGAGCTTGTCACACAAGCCGTATAAAATTTTCCTTTCTGTTTTTGTCTGAGAGGCATAGGAATCCAAGATATGGCAGAATAGGAGTCCCTGGTTAAACTGAGCTGTACATTTTGCATGCAGCCTGCCTTGACAGCTATTTTTAAACCTACTTTACTTATGTTCTTTGCTAGTCTTTTATTCTGCTGGACTGTCTTCATTAGTTGTCAGATTTCTAATCCTATTTTACACAAGCAGCTAGAGGCAAAATAGCAGAGAGCAGCAGCAAATTTCATGGCTAACAAGTCTATAGCATGAGGCCCACAGTGGCCCAGCTGCACATGAGTTTTTATATCCTTCAGGGTGGGGCTATCTTTGGATTCACAGCGCTATTTTGTGCATTTTTCTGCAAAGATGTTGTTGAAGGCAGAAGAGGCTTTTTTTTTTTTTTTTCCCCTTTCAGGAGGTGGTCACTAACAAACAGAAAAGTAAATTAATCGAAAGAATTGTCTTCCATACTTTAACAATAATGACAAGCATACCTAGGTCTTAATCCAAATCCTAATGTTTCTATTTTACAATAAATTAATTTGAGATCCTTTTGTGCAATATACAATGTAAAATCTTATGTACTGCCATTCCAAATATTTTTATGTAGATTGCAAAAATGCATATTAGTTAATCTGAGTTACCTGCTCCTAAAAACTTCCAGCCATGTCCTGAGTCTTTATTAAAATATTTCATCCTATTGAATTTGTGAGCAAACTATATTCTCCTCCTGGCAGGCTGTCTGACCTATCTCATTCTCATCCATTTCAAAAATATTCACCCTAGGCAGAATGTTCAGAGGGATTTAATATCTGTCTCAGAAAATACTGTACATGGAGGTGGCATCCTTTGGAATGACCTATGAAAAATGTCAGTGTCTATTACAGGCCACCTACTGTATTTGAAAGATATTTCCCCTAGTTTGTCTAAAATGCTTTGTATAGAAGTTTCATGCTGCTGTTTTCCATCAGCATCATCTATGTTTTAAAAAGTTGTTGACAAATGTAAGAAGTATGAATTCAATTCAGCCAGCCTTGGACACCAAAATAGTTTATTTTTTCAAGTAAAAATTATGCTTGCAACTGGAAATCCTTTTCTGCAGGAGCCTTTCACTGCATCTGATACTCTGATAGTCAAGGAGCTTTTTTAATGTATGAATATAGGTCAGTCCTTTTTTACTTTAATACTTGTCATCTCTTTTAGAAGTATTAAAAAAGATGTAAATTATATTGCTGATTTTTAACGCAGTGCCAACTATCTAATGAAATCTAACCTGAAATTCTGTTTAGGTTCTGTAATGCAGATCTACTCTAATTTTTAATTTGAGGCTGGATTATGTTCTAATATCAACACTGGTTGATAGCACTGTGTGCTAATGCTAAAGTAAATGTAGCTTTGCTAACAAAGAGAGATTTTAAAAGTCAGCAAAAGTATGTCCTGAGCACAATCAGATAAATTCTGAGTTATGCCCCATGTCCTACAGCTTGTCCTACCTTACATTTTGTCCTTTTGCAGCTCTTTAACTTGAGTTGCTAATAACCTGAACTATGCTTGAACCAGTAGCTTGCAGTTATGTATCCTATGACTAAGCCAGCCACCTCAAGGCAAAGAACTTGCAGTACATCAGTCCTGGTTACTTGCTGCAGTCATGTCAAGATGTTTCATGGGGCTGAAAGTTTGAGAAGTGTACAATAAATTCATTATCTTCCAAGGTTCTGTTTTACGGAACTTCTCTTTCATGGGAACCATAACGTGGAGCTGAACAGGTCAGCACTTGTTAGGACCCTTCAGGATTGGTGTTCTATGAATCAGGCTGTAGATGACAAGGAGTGCACAAGTAGCCTCGCCTAGACAGCAAGTAAAATCTTCCTTGCAAGTCAGTCAGTGCACTGGGATGCCCAAAGCACTGACAAGAATAAAATAATGTGAGGAAGTAACAAAATGCTGTCGACTCAAAGTCATGATGATTTAAAGAATATAGAAGGAAGCTAACTCATCTATCCTTCAAATTGCACCAAGGATTAATGTAGGCCAGTACATGCATTTCTGAAGGAATAAGTCTTAAATAATTGGAAAATTTCTTTCCCCCATTATTTCCAAACAGGCAGCAGGTGAAGTCTGAACTATTTTAGATAACTTCTCATTCTTTTTTTGAAAACTCTGTGCAAAGTGAACAGAGAAATTTAAGGTAAAGAAATCTGAAGTTATGTGGGAAGAGTGTTAAAATACATGTGAAAACTTAAAAAGAACATCTCTTAGAGCCAGAATCTTTCCTCCTCATCTCAAAGGAGTTTCTTCCTCCCCTTTTGACAGAATGCTACTACCTACAAGAACAAATATATAGGTGATACAACTTCCCAGTGTTCTGAAATACATTTCTATAGCATTATTCATTCAATTATGTAGTGTTTAATACAATATTACTGAGATATTTTAACATTTCTTACACAGATTAACACAGAAAGTTCTAGTATTAGGGCCTTGTTCTGGAAGTATATTTTATATGCATTGTATTGGAATATTTTTATAGGAAGTCTTCTTCAATTAAGGTGTCTAATTCTGAAATAACTCACAGAAATATTAAAATATTAAATTGAAAATCATAAAAAGTGAATAGAATATTTTATATCTACACCATGAGTAAAAACTTCAAACATTTGTATTACTGAGTTAAATCTCATTAGAAGCACATTGGGATTTGGTTCTGCAAATGCTTACATGCCTTTGACAATCAGATACAGGAGAGTACAGACACAATGTCCTGGAGGGCAGTTTTGCTACTGTCACAGCTTTTCCATTGCTCCATGCTGGGAAAGGCAGCAGAAGTCAGCAGAAAGGCTACTGATAACTGTGCTGAGTAAACTGCAGATAATCCTGTGATTGCAGACAGAATGAACAGAGGCCCCGAATCTGCTTCCTATGTTTTGGGTGAATATACAACACTGAGGCCGACATATATGTGCAGGTTGCACAGATCAAAAAGATCATAACTGAGATTGCTGCAATTTCAAACCTTCAGTAGGCTTTAGAGAAGACTTGAAATGAATATTTAAAATACCTCTAAGAACAGAAAGGAATGGAGGATGCGAGAGACAAGAATAATAATACATATTCACTCAGGCCAGACATATGCACAGCTGGATTTGGTTGTTTTTGGGTTTTTTTAAAATAAAAGTTGCAAAAATGTAAATTAAGTAATTATCTGAGCTCTTATTTACATTTACTATAATTTTACTGTTGCTACCTTCACATAGAGAGGAAGCAGTTTGCCATCCAGTTCACCAAGGAAAGGATATCTCTGGATAACTGCAAGGCTGCAGTTTCTGAAGGAATACTCTGAAAAGTGTTAAGACTGTGATAATATTAAGAGAATTTCTGCAAGTATGTAATTTATTAATGACTGGTGTGGAATTCTAGCTAAATGGCAGTCAACTCTCCTTGCACTTAACTGTTTAATTCCTAAACAAATGGAGATCTTGATAATGTTATCAGAGGGACCCCCAAGTCTGACAAATAGGACCAAGAAGAAACCGAAAAAGACTACCTTTGTCTTCCATGGAGATGTTGCTTCATGACAGAACAGGTCAGAATGAAAAGTCAGTAAAGAAACATAGGGAACATTGTTGACTACCAGGTTAAATAACAGGTCCTACAGGAGGCCATATCATCAAAAGCATCATTCTTTCCCCATTGCTTTCTTTTGACAAGCAAAACTATAATTTTTTAGTGAGCTAATGTTACTAGATGGTAGCTTTTTAGGTAAAGCTGCTGGAAAATTTTCCAGTAGAGGAGTTTGCATTTGAAAATGCATTTTCACAGAAACAAAGTATTTTACAGAAATGTTAACACCAGTGCAATACTTTGAAGGGAAATAAATGTACTCAAAGCAACACTCCATGTTTTGCTATGATACTACTAAAAGTTTCATGCAAAAAGTATAAAATAGCTTAATTCACATTTCTATTTTTAATAGTTATGTTACATTAATATATGTTTAACTAATATGTTAATACTAGTCTACTGAAAAAAAGAAATTCAGTAACCAACCAGATGTAATTCAAGGAAGAGTTTTCTCCTTGTATCAGATAGTAATGATAGATGACATTCTATCCCCGTGTGGAAGTGCAAGAATCAGTGGATGCAACCAGCTCTCAGCACCCCTCAGTTTAAATATGACATTTATTTTGGGAAGTGAGAGTTTACTTGGGAAGGAGCTGGTCTAGGCAGCCTACCAAATAGACAAAAGGACTTGTTTTTCTTTTTTATTTAGACAGAAAGACTTAGTCTATAATCACTTTTTAGGTAAGATATGATTCACACAAGTATCAGGAGAACTTGGTTGTTCGTTCTACTTGGTAAAGATTTTGTGTTGTACCAGCATGTTAGAGGTCAGACACTCTTTGAAGTTGTCGACAATGCATGTTCAGCAGGAATTATCCTTTTTGACAAAAGTACTAGTTATAAATTTTTGTTTCCAAAACATAATTTGGTCTCTTTATTCGAGGAAGCGTATGTGCTTAATTTGCATATGGTAGGCATATTGCTGTTTCTATGAATACCTTTGAATTACTAACATGATGGTCATCAGTTAAATTTTTTCTTTATAAGGAATGGGTCAAATACAACATTTTTTAAAATCAATATTCAATTATAACATTTCTTAAAATGAGTATTTAATTTGACTTATTGACAGCTGGCTATACTAATTGTGCTTTGATCCTGTCTCTAAAGGAACCAAGACCTCAATAACCTCAGCAAAGAGAATCCAAGTTCTTTCACAAGTGACAAGAAGTAAGTGTTCGAATTTCCTCAGGCCCTACTTTTCTAAGGCAGTGAGTAGTTTTCAACTATGAGAATGTCGGGAATGTTGCAATCTGTAAATTGTTTATATATTAGTAAGTAGCATTCCTCATACAGAAAGATGAATATAAAAATACAGATTAATTCACTGGCATGTGCACTGTCAGTTGAACAAGTTCTACTTCTGGCAAGCTTCCATACATGCCTCATATGCTTTCACAATTAAACTATCACTGAAATATATTTCTATGGTTAGAGAAGGGGCAGTAAACAAAATACTGTAGAACTCATGGATGGTAAGTGCTTCCCATCAAGTATAACAAAGCACTTCAATCAGCAAGGGAAGCAATACATAGAGAACAGTTTGAACTTTGGTTTTTGAGCAGTATGTCAGTTCAATGAGTTTCAAGCCAACTTTCTGGAGGTCTGCAAGCAGCCCTTCATCACAGAGAAAGAAAGGAACTGGTGAGGTACTGTGCTAGTGAGAGCTGTGTATTATTTGTCACACTGAGCACTGATACTCTGTAGATAAATTGCAAGAACTATGTTCTAAACAGTAACAGCAGATAAATGTTGCCAACATGTGATCATCTATTTTGCAGTAGACAATCTCATAGACATGCATACAAAGACATACTCACAGATATACATTTAGCACTGAACTCTAAGTTGGGTATTTTATTTTATTTTATTTTTTTTATGTTAAATCATAGATAATCTATTAGGACGGAATCCAAGGCTTTGAGACACTACTGAATTTTAGGACTATCCAAAGTTTTAAGCTTATCATGGATTGAAAAGACAAAACCAGGAAATTCACAGAGCTAATTTGGCCTTTTGTTTTGCTTGCTATTTCTACCCAAAGAGAACCATGGGGTTTTTCTTACAGTACTTTTCATAAGTCATTCAATTATCTAATTCATTGAACCATTTTAAATACTAAAGAAAATAGAAGAAAACCTAGCTGCTAGTTTAATTGTATTTATGAAATCAAAGAAAATGTTTCCTTATGTGTATAATATGTAAGTGTTCAGATACTAACATTTTCATTATAAATTCAAACATGATCAGTGCTTTAATTGTTAACCATGATGACACACAGAGGTAATTTCATGTCATTCCAGAAGTAAATTTTGGACTTTGGGCCATATATTAAGATATTATCTTCAGAAGCTGAAGTTTCTTAGTTTAAATTAAAATTCAGTTTTGCAAATAAATGATGCAAACATGGATTAAGCTGCTTGGAATCTGTAAATTAATTCTAAATTCTTTGAACGTTCATGTTTCTTCTTTACTGTCTTCAGTGGCAAAGACCAATCTTAAAGGCATTAATACAATTTCAAAAATTTTTAAAAAAATTTTATTTTCTTGGATGTACTAGACAGTAATTTTTATAGATCAATAAATAGTGCAGAACTTTACCTTGCTAGGGGAAAATTACAAACATATTTTCTTCAAGAATAGAATTTTTTGCAGATTTTGAACAGAAAATTAACTAAAAATTTACTTTTTTTCTTTTAAATGTGTGCATAAATATATTTCTTTCTTTTATGACACTTTATCCCTTCCTAGGGGGAATATCTTAACATCTTATGCTATTTTTTTTTTTCAGAGGAAAACACCTTTCGGATTTGACTGAAAAATATACTGCTGATCAGAAAAATAAGAGGCAAGCCTGTCATAATCTGCTCCTCATATACTTATAAAATATTTATGGTTGGTTGGCTATTGGTATTAATACGTTCTGTTCAGTAAAACGTAATTAGATTTTTATTTGTTTTCAAATGAGGACGACAGTGACCTTTTTCTAAACTTAAACAATTTGTCAATGGGTAATATTTTTTATTATAGAGTATTTAATACACAATATTAATATACAATTATATTTTATACACCTGACATATGTTAATACATTAAATTTATTATATTAAATCAGCTTTTTCACAGCCGATGATTGTTGAGGCCTAAATGTGAACACATAGACCTAGAGATTGTACACAACCCTAGATAACAGCAGTTGGAAGAGAGATTTGGGCTGGATATGACAACAAAGCAAGGGACAGACTCTGGCAGCCATTTCCATAGCTCATGGTACTGATGCCTGAACCGAATGAAAGTCTGTTAATCGAGCTAAAATGACAGAGCCACAGTCAGTTTGGAAGATGTAGGCAGGATCTTCACCTGTAACATGGCACCATGATGTGACACATTATTTAAAACATGAGATATTATGACTGGCTGTATGGATGGCTGTCCAGCAGTGGAGCAGCTTGCTTGGAGAGGTTGTGCTATCTCTCTCTCATTGAATGTTTCCAAGACCTAACTACACAAGTAATTGAGCAGCCTGGTCTGGCCTCAGTGCTGCCCCTGCTTTGAGCAGAAGGTTGGACCAGAGAGGTCCTGAACTCCTTGAATTCCAGCCTGAATTATTCTACAATACTATAATGGATTTGATGTTTTTTGAATAATTTTTGATTCTTTTCCAGTGCCACATTGGAAAGAAACTGAAAAATTCTGAAGCCTGAATAGATAACTTACTTGTAGTCAGGAATCTTACCTGGGAAATGCATATAGTTTTTTTTCTTCTTCAACATAATTTAGTCCATTTAAAATGTTTAGATTAAATAAAATACTTCTATTAATTCTGAGGTCTTTCTCACTTTCAGAGATGAGGACTTTGGGGATCACACTGAAGTAAAATCTGCTGATGACCAAAGTAAAAAGCGGTGAGAATCAATTCATAGTTCTCTCTTAAGTTTAATGATCAAGTATCAAGACTTGTAGCTGTTCAGTAGAACCAGAAAATATTAATTCCTAGAACAAGCAAAGAGAATTTCCTAGTGTGAGTAAGATATCTATATTATTTCTAAAATGTACCTGATTAAACAAATATAATAATAAAGCTGCATGTATTTTGATAAGCAATGACTCAAACTTATGATCGCTCACAGAGAATGAAAATGACTAGTGACAAAATCCTCCTAAGTGTATTTGTGCTTATCTAAGTGTTCTGTGAATTCAACTGCTGGCATCTCAAAAAATGCAAGAAAATGCATTCCTAGTATAAAAGCTTTACTGCTACTAGATTTCATTATTTACAAAAGCTAGGATCCATTTTGGTCAATTGAATTGAGGTTAGTAGTATGTTTTTAGGTATCATTCTGATGGTGTCTTTTTTGAGTGTTCTATTTAGTTATATATCCACATGAGGAGGAAGAATGTAGTTAATTCTCATATATATGCAGTTTTTCTATTTTTAAATAGAAAATATTTCTATCCCAGCAGTTCACTTGACAGACTGACCAGGGAAGTATATACTGAGCATCTCCAGTGAATGAATTTCTCTTTCATTTCTGACAGGGCCTTGCCCCATCATGAATTGGGCACAAAGGAGGTGCTGCTTCCTGCAGCACCACTCTGCATATAAAGCACAAGCACTGAGCGAGGGTCCTTGGCAGGCTTACTGAAATAATCAATTTGCAACCCACACATCCATAGTTGAGGCAGATAATGATCATGTTGTTCCAGGATATAACCTTTGGCAGAACCAAACAAGAGCAGCCTTTGTCTTAGCTGCTTTGTAAAATCATCAAAAACATTATTAGCACTTATTCCCGAAATCTCATAATTTGCACAACAAGGTCTATTTTTATGTTTGTTTGCCTATCATGTTTTGTGGCAGGAAAAACTGCAGAAGGAGGTTTCTCGCTTGAATCATAGTCTTGCTTCTTTAAATGAGTCTACGTGTATATTTAGTTGGTAATTTCTAATAAAAACTAAACTGTAGTATATCCTAAAAAAGAAAATTTGGAACTAAAATATAGTAAGCCTAAGAATACAACATTATGGAATACTGACAAGAAAATGTGGAATGCTATCAACAACTGAGATATTATTGCACAGCTGAAAACCCCAGTGGGCACTTTGAGGAAACTAGAGTTCAATTAAAGTTAGATGAAGTTTCCGATATGAATATATATGAATATATCAGCATAAACTGGAGTACTAAAAATTATAGGTCAGTGACTGCATTGTATTGCATCAGCAGTAATTTAACCAAAATAAGGAAAATTTCTTTTATCTGCTTTTTCTAGTCCAAGCTTCTGAAATCATGACTGTAAGTGTAAATTAAAACTGTGTAGCTGAAAAAGATTTCTAAACAGTGTTTATTTTCTTGATGTGTGGTTTCTTTTTTATTTTAGGATAACTGAGAAAGCAAGTGAAAATCCTCCAAGGGCTCCAAACAATCTCCCAGAAACAAACTACTCTAGTGACAGTGAGAGAAAGACCGGGTACTGTGGAAAATTATTTGGGTACTGTAATGTCTAAAGTGCAATTTCTTGAAAAAAATTCATATAAGGTTTTTTTATGCAAGAAATTTCAGGAATGCTTAGAAAGCTCTCACTGGTCTCTGGAATCATGTCAGCTCCTTTCCAAATCTGCTTCCAGGATCCCAGGCACAGAAGGTCACAAATCCTAACTCCAGTGCACAGGGGAGCACAAGGCACACCCCGATAGCTCTAGAGATATAGCTGAAACATAAAATTTAGGAGGGCAGCTAAGCAGAATTTTTATCTAATAAATAGAGGACAGGCATTTCCTGAATGCATCTATTTCTTATGAACGTGTTTCTATTTATGGGACTGTAAGGAAAGCATTACACTCTCCATTTAAAGTGCCTTTTTAACTTCCTAAAGCTATATGGCATGAAACTGAATCATCCACCCAATCACTGACACTGTGGCATGGGATTCTGACTTTTTGACCAAGAACTAACTATTTTTAAAACCATTTCTCTTGCAATACTCATTCTCTAGCTGAATTCTGCCTCTACAAACGTACATATTGAAAATCTGAGTGAAAAATATGATGTAGAGGTATTTATTAGAAGAACTAGTTGTACACCAGATCTACTGGTATCAGGAAGTAATTGAAAGAAAAGGAAATGTTATCTTGTTCTTCATGGTCAAAATTATTTTCACAAAATATGACAAAAAAGTATATAGTTCTTGTAGGAAAGACCTTTTGGGATTAAGAAAACTTCTCTTCAGTATCAGTCCACCCATCTAGACAGATTAATTATTTATGTAGGAAGGATTGTTTTAAGACATAACCTATATGTTGCATTGCTGTAAATAGTTGTGAACTGCCTGAGTCAGGGCTGGTGACTCAACAGGGAGAGGAAAATTCTATTGAGCTTTACTGACAGGGAAAGTAAAGGTCACAGTCTGCTACTTTATGGGAATCATGGTCAATGTCCCCATGCTTAACCTTATGCACACTCAATCCTTACTGTGGATATGAGTGGGCACAGGATCTTTAATTCCTCGTATTCTTACATCTGCTGTTGGAGTACAGTTGAAATTTGTGTATTCTGAAAATTCTGCATGACCTTGAAGGACAAACCCATAAAGTGGCTGAGAATAAAAGCAAAGCCAAACAGCACAGAATTTAAGATTAAAATGAATATTTGACAGAAAAATTAATTAGCATTTTTCAGAATTTTGTTCACATACAAGCTCTGAGTAGTGTTCTGATTATCTTTGAAAGTTAAAATAGAGAACAGTAATAGAAGAGCAACAGGGCAAAGTATGTGCTGCAATATGCAATGTTATCTTACACTTTATACCTTTAGACTTTATACCCTCTACCTGAAGCTCTGATCCCATTCTAATTAATGAAAAATTAAATTAAATTAAATTAATGGTCTTCGTAGCTTATTCTTCCAGGTTTTATGCAATAGGTTCCACAGAGTGTTTATTGTTGAGTAGTTTGCTGTGTGAACAAGTCACACCATAGCAAGTAAAGGAGTGACTGATAGGAACTGAAAGAAGGGACGTGATCGGGTGCACAGTTCTCAGGCTACACTGGGACTCAGTTTTCACTTGGTGTCTCGTCAAGCTGTCAGACTATGCATTTATTTAAATGTTCTGAGTTTCCTTACACTTTCAGTTGACAAGGTTAGAAACTGATGCTTTGGAAATATTTTTGCTGTACCTTCAGAAGTTGTTGGGTTGTTTTGTTTGTTTTATACACTGCAATTGTGGTTTCCTACATAAGCTGTGGTTATATATATTTTTGTGTATTTCAACCATAATACTCCAGTCAGTAAAATCCAAGAGTTGCTGTTTTCTACACTAGGACACTTGAAGGAAAGTGTTTCTCTCTATACAACTTTCTGTAAGATAATGTTATTTTCAGACATGCAGCATGTAAATACCCATTATGTTGAGTGTGCACAGTACTCACTTTGCCCGAGATTCTGTAGTTAAATACACTGATTTAAATGAAAGATTTGGGAAAATTAAGTGTAACAACAAAAATAA
>PYHW01010678.1:3678821-3735356 GCA_013186435.1 Turdus rufiventris
AACCATAATACTCCAGTCAGTAAAATCCAAGAGTTGCTGTTTTCTACACTAGGACACTTGAAGGAAAGTGTTTCTCTCTATACAACTTCCTGTAAGATAATGTTATTTTCAGGCATGCAGCATGTAAATACTCATTATGTTGAGTGTGTACAGTACTCACTTTGCCCGAGATTCTGTAGTTAAATACACTGATTTAAATGAAAGATTTGGGAAAATTAAGTGTAACAACAAAAATAARTATCCCAGGCTCATACTTTACAGGAACAGAGAAATTATATTCCTTTGCAACTTTTCACTGTAGCAAGAAACTTTAGAAGGCAATTGCACTACCAATATGCTCCCCCCTCTGACTTGTGCACATTCTTGGTCAAGGGAATTACTCAGCTACAGAAACTCTTTTAAAAGGTGATAACTTAGCTTTAGCTCGCATTCCTACTTAGAAGCTTACTTTCATCTCATCTGAAATGGAGCACTTGGGTGTTCATTTGAAGAGGTATTTCCTCTGTGGTGAGCAAACCTATATATTATGATTAAATAACAAGCCCATTGTTATGTTCTATGAAATACAAATAAAATATGTATAATTTCAGCTTATCAGTAACTGTGCAATTTAAATACATTTCTGGTGTTGCACAGACATCAGATAAGACATATGTACTTTACAAAATACAGATATGTAAAAAGAATATCTGAGCTTCATAATACCTTACACACACGTTTTCAATCTGTTATATTTCCCAGAAAAACCCAACGTTTGGTAAATACACATGATTATTAACAACTGGTCCAAATATTGCAGAACATTATAGAAGAGTGATATGAAACATGTATAATTGATATATACCTTACGAATTTCTGGAGAATAAGATAAATAAATTCAGAAATCTTCAAAACACATATAGCATGATTACTTCACATATATGTTCATCCCTTCCATGGAAACAAAAAAGTGATATTTCAGTAACTTGGCAATGGGAGTGTTAAAAACGGAAGATTTAACTTCCCTGATAATTAAATTCAGTATATTCCTTTCTACTCTGATATAAGGAACAATACAGTTACTGTAGTGAACACAAATCATACACTGAAAAGCCTGTATTATAAAGACCCTCACTCTAATTCTAGGGACGTGTTGTAATTTTCTTTGGTTGCTTGACAGCTTTTTGAGACAAGTGAAAGAACCAGAGGAAAATGAAAAAATGTAGTCTGTCACCATTTTCTGATATGTATCTTTTAGGCTGAAATATCAGCACAGAAAAACAAATACCCTTATGAATAATTTTGCTCAATGGGCTTGTGGATTTAATTTTGAAATGCCGAAGAATCATTCAAAAATACAACAGTCTAAGCACACTATATTACAAATATTACTATATTACTAATTTACACTTTTTGATATATTATTTTTGATTGTTGTGAAAAAGAAAAAGAACCCATCATCAAGTACGATTTTTTTTGCAAGCCTGTTGTCTTATTTTATTTTACATATTAGCACCAATGTAGTGAAACCTTTAATAAATGTAGTACTATTTAGTGATAGCTATGTACTCTCTTCACAGCAAATCAGCACTTGGTGCCTATGAAGAAAATATAACTGGAAATACTATCAAAACTGTTTATTCCACTTCTGATCGGTAAGTACACATTAATAACATCGTAGCATACAGAAGGACACAGACATTTACATAAGCATTCAAGTGTTCAGACAAAAGAGAGCAGTGGAAGTCACCATCATGAGACAGCTTTTCATAGAAAGATCTCTTTCAGTGAGATCTTGCCATCAAATCATTGCCACAGTTCAGCAGCCTAATATTATGTTAGGCTTGTCACAGCTGACATTTAAAATATCTATAGAAACAAGAGCCAATGCCGTAAGTGACAGAGTAGGCTTTGTGATTCTGTAGGTTTCTATCTCAGGCAGCCACTTACTCTGCAAAATTTCCTTCCTTTATGAGAAGAGTAATGACCAAATTTATTTATGAGTGTGGAGGAATAGGTTCACATGACAGTGCTGTTGAAAACTATCTTTTCACGCAAGTAAGATATTCCCAAATATAAGCAGGATATTTGCTCAATCTGTAATAACTTACCTCATGGGGAAAAAGAAATTAAACATGCCCACTATTTTAAAATCAATTTGAACAGCCCTACCACTTGGAAACACCTAATCAGAAAAACTTGTATCCTTTCCAGCATAAGAATGAGGAACTCTGGGGATGATTGAATATTAATACAGCAGTTTGTCACTGACAGGAAAGGAGCAAGAGCCATTGATTTTGTAATGCTAAAACAACACCTACATCCAACACCAAGTTTTATCCAGACAAAGTACAGAGTGATGTCACATAGGAGTGCAAATTTTTTAAAATATTGTTGTCACTAATAGCTTGTAGGCAGTTATATATGTGTATTTGCTATAATTGCCATGAAGCTTTGAGTTCTTTCTGCAGTACAGAAAGTCAAAAAAAGTTCTCAGGCATTTCTGCATCACAGAGAATTCTGTGAACCAGACTGATCAAATTATGGCAGTTTGAATTCAACTACCAGTTTACTTTTGTGATTAAAATATTAAAATCATTCCCCTCCACTTTATCCCTATTTAGTGTACATGTTCCCAGACATTCAGCAGCTTAATTCAGTTCACCAAAGAACTTTCTACCAAGGTATTTTTGCTACTTGACAATTATGCTCAGCAATTTGCCCATCACAGAAGCATATGTATGACACCTGTCAACTGGAATGGAGAGAATACACAAATAACATTTTTCCATTAATGGCCATTGTACAGTATACAAATGTCTTTCCCATGCAGTGTGCTAACCTTATCAATTTTCAGCTTGAGATTTCAATGGCAGCTCTTTTTCTGACAGCTAATGTTATATTATATACACAGGAGTATAATTGGAAAAGATATATGTACATACTGCAGGAAGCCCTTGGGCATAGATGCCAAAATGATCTTAGATGCCTTGCAAATTTACTGTCATTCGACTTGCTTCAAGGTAAGATTTCACCTGCTACCAAGAAATATAACTTGACTGTAATAACTGCATTATAGTACACATATAATAAGACATTATTTAGGCCTTAGGCCTTCTCCACCTGTGAGAATAAGAAGTCTTGAGAGTGGAGGAGAAGATTAATGTAGAAAATACTAATCTCTCTGTTTCCCTCTTCTCCCTACACAATCCCTTCTTTTTTCTTTCTATCTCCTTCTCTCCTTCTCCCTCTCCTTCTCCTTCTCCTTCTCCTTCCCTCTCCTCCCTTGCAACCATAAGCAGGACAAAGGATATAGCTGAATGTATTCTTCAAGTCCTACACATTTGTAAGCCTTCACTTCAAGTCTGATACAGTGAATGATATCAACTTCCACTTTCTTCATGTTGCAAAATTTTACTCAGTTTTTTATGGAGTTTTGTAGATGTTCTTGATTGACATCTGTAACAGTCTTAATTATTAAAAAGTAGGTATTTTTTTCCTATTTCCATTAAGAATGAAAGCACAGAAGAAATTTCTTTTTTGTTTTTAATTCCAAACCCTAAGCCTCAACCTAAAATTTGCTCTTAAACTTTTCACAGGGTATGCCTGGCAGTGCTCAGTCCCATAGTCTGTTTTCTTTCTGCCTCATTTGTCTTATTTCTGCTTACATCTACTCGCAGAGTTTGTTGTTCTAGCAAACAATGCTCAACAAAATCACTGCATTAGCATAGCTCATATTTCTGCCCAGTCCTGTGCAGCTTTTTACTTCTGCTTCTACAGCAGTTCTTGTCCCTATTTGCTACATGAAAAGTACCACAAATCAGAATACAGCAGTAAGGCTGCACTTCACGTGTAGGAAGTTGCATGTGCTTTTTTTTACTGTGGGCTTTCTGAGCTCTGTGAGCACCAGAAAGGCATTTTCTTCCATGGGAACTACTATGTAATATGTCCTCAATAATATTATTGGAAGTAAATATAAGTTCTGGTCTGCTTTCATTATTTTTAGACAGATCAATCCATATAAAGAAGAATGGGCTTTTCATTGGGAGTATTAACATGTTGGTAGTGGGTGGATTATCTGTTAAATACTTATGCTTATTTTTTAAACAAAATTTTTTTGTTAGCTACTGTCAACTGGGGACCTGTCTGGCCAGTAACATTCAGCTTAATTTTTGTATAACTACAAACTTATGAAAGCATTGGCAAAAAATGTAAACAACTGATGTAGATCTGTGTGTTCATGCTTGTAGTTATGTATTTAGCTAAGTAGTGCAATTTCTCACAAATAATATTCATTTAGCTCCTTACAAATACTCTGTATCCATTAAAGATTTGCACATAGCTGACAGCAATACACCATCTTCATTTCCTGGCAAAGGTATATACCAAAAGTACAGAAATTAAATAACCCAAATTTTAGATTTTATTTTCTCTGTGTAAAAATTCTAGCTAATACTAAAGATCAGAGCTATAAAGACATGCCCACCCTTTTTCTTGATTTAAATAAAGAAATATAAAATCAGTGAAGACAACAAATTGTTTTAATAGCACCATAATACTAATGTTGATTTTCACTTATCAGTGGATAATATATCCAAAGAAACCAGATTTTACCACTCTTTTATTAGATTTAAATAAATAAATAAAATAATCTGGGTATCAAGATCTAGTTTATCAAATTATCATGCTCCTTGCTCCACTGTAAGCTTTCCTTGTGATCTTGATAAGTCAGCCTCTGTGTGTATCTGTGCATGTTCATGTGTGAAACATGGGCAATGCTTCTCTATCTCAAAAAATTAGCTTTTTTGAGACATTTATGAAAGCAGTGTCCAGATTCAGCAAGAATGGAAGACATAGTTAGCTTTTAAGATAAAGTGTTATATTTTGTAACAAACAGGTCTAGATCT
Organism: Turdus rufiventris; assembly: GCA_013186435.1. NCBI lineage: Eukaryota > Metazoa > Chordata > Aves > Passeriformes > Turdidae > Turdus > Turdus rufiventris. The sequence continues at coordinate 3,683,708 of PYHW01010678.1, forward strand.
ACTTTGAGTTGGATGATTATGTGCGATCATTCTTCCTTTTATCAGTGAAGAGAGAAGAGGATCTCAAGATGGTGATTTATTTTATTTTAAGATAAACCCCTAAGCTAAGACAGAGAAAGTAAAAGTACTCTTTGGAAATGTCTGGGGGAAGGACAGGGTTGTTTGGTATAATGAGTACCTAGGCAAGCAGCTGATTTTTAGGTGTTTAAAGGTGAGACAGTCAGATATCTAACTTCCTGTTGTCTAAAACTATTCTTCCAGAGTTCATTTTTTATGTTGCAATACTAGTAACTCCTATTCTGGTCTGGGGTTGCTTGCTTCCTAAAGGAAAGCATGTTCGTAACAGTATTAGAGAAATATTTCATTTTAATTTTTCTTCCTTCTTTGACTGGTGTGTTGAAGTGTGAAGTATGTAAAAGACCTCTGGAAGATCTAAAAGCAGGAGACAGCATTTGGATTTACAAACAAACTGTGCACTGTGAGCCTTGCTATTCCAAAGTTAAAGGTAAGGCACAAGACATATAATACTGAATGTGGGAAAAACAATTTCATTAACTTAATTCAAAAGACTTAAATATACAACAGCACAGCTGTTGCTTTTGCTCATTTGTGTGTACCTAAACCTCAAAGCATCTGCTTCAGAAAGTCTGGGTGCTTGGGGTGATATCCAACCCCAGGTTCTAAACACAATATTCTGTTTCTGTGAGGGAGATTTTGGTTGTACTGCAAGTTCATCTCTTCAGGTCTCTCTGTAGAGTTGTACCTGTGCAATCAATTGAGACACCTAGAGGGAGACAATGGCACCTTGCACTGGAAGTGAGAATGAATTGCAAGGCCATCTGAGAATCAGATTATTGTACTGAAACAAATAAACCAAGGTGCAGAGGCATTTTTATGTAGTGGAGTGATTGTGACCAGTAGAGAGAAGATGCAAAAATCTGTGAAATCATAATGAAAATATTATACTGTGTTTATGATTCATACCTTTGTGGGGACAAAAATGAGTAAAAAGATGTGCAAGGCAGAGACAAATGAATATTTTGTTTAATTAATTTTTCTAGAAGTTGCTATATTTAAGTCTTCTCTCTTCACGGCAATTTTCACAATAATAAAATCAGTATCTTTGCACCAAATTAAGACAAACAGAGAAGCAGATTAAATACTCTGATAAGCCGGTTTTCAACCATGTAATTCTGAGAGAAGATGATGTTAACTAAAATCATATTAAAAATCTGTTTTCTTAAAATACTTTTGTTATTAACTCATTGCAAAATCTGATGGGAAGGTGGAATTTTGCAACAATCTGCTTAGAAAATTAATAAATCATAGTAACAGTTATAAAACTGTAGAAAGACATACTAAGGGTCTCTATATCAAGCACGAGAAGTTGGCATGTCCTATTTCATCAAGTTACAAGACAGACAGTTAGACCTCAGTAGACATTCCTAAAAAGAAGAAATCTAAAGTTTCCTTATAGGACATTTAGAGCATATTGCTTTGCTTGGCATCTCTGACCAATCTTTTCTCTCTTGCAGAAAAATGGATCAACTAATACTGACATACAGAACATACGATGAAGTTCCTATTGTTTAGTTAACTGTATTGGCCTGTTAATTCACTGTGGGAAATTATACATTTTTACTGCTGGGAATTCTCTGAATGAAGTCCTACTGCATGGTTATCAAACGAATTAATTTAATGAGAATTTAGATGCATTTTCATACACACATTGCAGGAAGTAAAACAAGATATTGGTCAGTATATTTATCAGATCTGTGATAACACTAAATTGTACATAAAATCAATGATAATTTATTGAAATTTTCTGGATGTCCTACACATTTGTTTTGAAAGGGCTATATTCGCTTTTCCTCTAATAAAAATGTTAGTTTCATATAGCATGAATGGGATTCACCTCATCAAGATTAGCCATTTAGAAGTCAGCTATTCAGTTTAAACTACTGCTTTAATGCAGAGGGAAGTGGGTTCATACTGCACCTTCAGGGGGAGACATCAATCTCCAGAGAAAGGTTCTTCTCAAGTAACTTAAACGATACATTTGAGATGGAACAACTCATCTGTGGAAAATGCATCTCTACAACTGCAGGAGGACTCTAGACAAAAATTGCTAGACGGTTTTAAGTAAAACTACCCCACTCCATGTTTGTAAGTATGGTAACTATTTAATCACCATTTTTTAAAGAAGTGCACACTAAATAGTCGTCATGAAATAATGAAATACATATTTTGCATGACATTATGTTGTTGCATTTATATTTCCTACTTTATTAAATTGACTATCTAAACACTTTGGATGGATTCATCTTGCATAAATTTATACATCTACAGTGTAGACTTCTGTTTCTGAGTTACTTTATCTATTCTATCTTATATAGAGAAGCAGACATTTTTAAGAAGCAATTCAATTGGTCAGGTTGCAAGCATCTATTTTACTGTGATGTTAATCAATGTACATCTTACTTCCACGGTTTGCAAAGAAACCTGGCATGAGCAGCTCAGATTTCTAGATCTCTCCACTATGTCAGTTACACTCCTTTGAGACTACAGTGAAAGAATTTTTTTTTCCTTTTGAAGAGTGTATGTGCATTCAAGTATAGAAACTTAAAGAAGAATTCATGCTTTGTTATAATATGCTGCCTAAAATAATCAATAGTTCAGTAGCTTACTGGACAGACAAAGGTATTGACTACTAGTTTTTCTCATGAGATGCTTTAGATAATGGTTATTCAGAACTGATTTTTCCGCCTTACATCTCAGTTTAAAAGGACTTCCTAGATATGACCATGACAGGGGTAGTGTTTGGAGGCTGCTGCATCTAGGCAAGAGCTTAAAAGCATGCAAAGTATTAAAGCCATAGGTTAATAACAGACTGGTGAGTAGATGTCCCAGTCAAACTCCCTCTCCTTGAATGCACATTTCACAGGGGAGGCAGAAACTATGGATGTCTGAGTAATTTAAACCACTAGGCCTGCAGCTGAGTAAGAATGTTGTCTGGCTTAAAGGATGTTTAGACTGATTATGCAATGGAGACAGAGACAGTAGATACTTTGTTTCATTAATTTTATGAATATCTTATTAATTAATGTCAGTAACTCTAATAAATCTTTAATTATTGATATTGTTTTCTGGTGTGTATCTCTTGCTGGTGACATATCCTAGTTAAATTATAATTGTTAAAACTCTGTACTTTACCAGGAAACAGTGATTTTCACAATGGGATGAAAACAGTGGCAACATTTTAATGTCACAAATTTCGTGCTGTTGAAAGACCAACACTTAATGCTGAAGTCCAGTTACAATGGAAGATGTTAGACATTCATTTGACCCAGCACATTAGAATCTAGGACTACCTAGTGTTTGAGGGGATTAAAGATTTTAGTTCACACCCCCAGAGACCAAGAGCTCTGGATGAAAATATCTGCTACTTAAATGCTTTCTGACAGAGAAGTAGCAATAAGAAACAATAAATAATAATTCTGTGCTCATTAAGTCATCCTCACTGAACAGCCCTGCTAATTTTGTCATGTGTTTTTTTGTTATTTTTTATTATATGTTGTAAGTTGGCTAAGAAGAAACAGGTTTGTGATTTACCGTATAAAATCTAGCAGAGCAGTAGTCATTAAGAAAAATCATATTAACATCTCAATACCAATGTATCAAAACTTAAATGTTTTTGTCCCTTTTGCATATCATTAGCCTGTAGCATTTTGTTTCTTTTTGACTCGTCCTTCCATGAAACAATTCAAATGAAGAGTTTGCTGGCAGCTGTTTTAATGAATGTGTTATCTTCAATAATGCATTAAATTAGACTGAAAAGCTGTATTGAGAGATGATGTACTAAATTATGTGGGGGGCTGTGATTCATCAGGCCCATTTTTTTTCAGTGTGTAATGGATACGTTATTTTACAAAGCTGGGGCATTGCTCTACAGGGAGGGGAATCAAGCAATCAGAGAAAAGGAGTGAAATAATGCATGTAATGCATATTGATGCATTTAAATATGTAGATTGCTGCTATTTACAAGAACAAGGAATGTCATAAGAACATCTCTGCTGTGTTAATATATTTTGTTGTATTCTATGTGGGTTCCCACAGAATGCTCAGCCTGAGCATCCCTCTCTATCAGTGCTTGACACAGTGACAAAACATCTGTAATGCTGTCCCCTCGTCCTCTTCCTCTTGAAATAAAGATCCATGTCAGTTTGACAAGACACACTCTCTGTTACTTCACAGAGTCTCCTTAGCTAGGCTTGTAAAGAACATCAAATGGACCTCGCATTTATTCCATAGGTCACACCTATTCCTTGCCTCTTCGTATAGGGATGTTTGTAGTGTTGGGAGAGCTTCAGGTGTTCAGTTTGTATACTCACAATAATAAGGTCAGAACTCTGCTACTCTGCTTGCCTTCCTTGGCATTTGATATTTTAACATCACCTCAATGTTTAGAACGAAAAGTACCCACTTTCTTTGCTGGTTTTGCTCTCTGATCATACTTGCACATTGCTCATTGTAGCTACTCTGTTACACCAGGAGGTGGTTCCAGCTTTCAGACTAGTGGATGCCAGACTACAAGGGAGAAATGCCTCCTTTTCTTCCTTCTGCTGCACCACACCACCTCATTTTTCTTCACAGCAGCAGAGACATCCGTCATTCCATAAAGAAGAAAGATAAAGAGACTAAATACTTGGGTAGGTTTGATGTGCCAAAGTCTGAAATTGTTGACCAAAATAGCTTTGTTTAGCTGCTTAAATGATGCAGAAGAACTGAGTTCTTAAACTGATAAGGTCTTTCTTTGACTTCAGAGGTCTCCTGTTTTGTGCTTTGCCTGGTCTGTGCAACTCTAATGTCCTGTATCAGAAAAACTAGGACTTATAAACATTCCTTGCATTTCAGACAGAAGAATCTGCAAGTATTGTCAAATATGTTTGGCACAATCTGCTAAAATCAGACCTTCTCAGACATCTCAGTAACTACCATCTTTTAAAAACATGGAGAGGGTGTTCTCTGAACAGGTGAATGGGGCCTAAAAAATGGGGTGCTAAGTTCAAAGTCTCCCTCAATATCCCTAAGCAGGTTGTGTAACACAATGGAACAGCTGGGTGGAATAAACAAGATGTTCCCAGTAGTGTTTTTGCCATATTCCCTGCCCAGTGCAGGCTGGATCCTTATGGCCTGCGTTCCACTGGACAGCCACACTGCCTGCACATTCTTTGTATGCTTATTGATAACTCAGGAATGACTCCTGAACAAAAAATACATTGTCTTGGGAGCAAAGACCAAATTCTCATCCAAGTGGTTTAATTAAGATTTAAAAGCAGTCTGAATGATTATAAGAGCTGTCTACAATTAGATTTGGCTTCAGTAGGGCAGTGAGAGGATGAAATTTTGGGGGTTTCATCTGAAGACTATTACAAATACGTCTTTATATGATAATCTCTTCTAAGCCTTAGTATCTCCTTTGTCTTTCCAGCCTCTGAGCCCTTTTGGACAGGCACTCTCTCCAGCTTGTGCAGTGTCCAGCACAGTAATGGCTTCTGGGTGGTACTGCTGCACCTGTATGAATGACCCAAGAAAAATTCAGTTTACCTCCCTTTCCAAGCAAGCTGCTTGGAAATGGAATATCTTTTTGTTGGGGTTTTTATAACTGTGTCAGTTACAAAATTGACAGCTACATCCTTGTAGGCTGTGCCAGGACTTAAAAGTGACTGGTTTGGTCCTGTTAGAATCTGTATATGAATATAATCATGCCAAAAGCACTTGTCTGAGTCTTGGCATTGCTGTGCAGTCATCAGACATCTGTTTAGGGAGCTTAGACAGCTACTGTGGTCAAAACAATTGGCAGCCAACATTTTAAAACCACCTACTCAGGAAAAAAAGAAGACACAATCAAGTCTGGAAAGAAAGGACAAACTTCTTCTGGCATTCAAGCCATATTTCCACGTTTAAATACTAAAAGAAGCAGAAAAGGGAGAAAATATTTTGAAAAAGATGAAAGTATTATGCAAATAAGTCAATTAAGGAATTTTAATAGTACTAGTGTTGTTGTAAATAATGGTGTCATTGAAATTAATAGTCAAACTTGACTGTAAAATGAATATTCCAGAAAACATTGGTCTGTTTTCATATCTTCTGGTTCCTCCAGGGAGTTTCCACCCACTGAACTTTGAATTATATTATACCTGTATGTAGTTCAAATCTTGTAATTAATAAGGAGAATCTAGCTAACCATATTTGTAGCACTCTAATTTCAAATAGCCAAATTGTTAAACAATATTTGGGAAATCTACAGAAGCATGTGCCTGATAATGCATTTGAACACTCTTTTTAGCTGTTTTCACAGTTGATAATGCATTGAGCATTGGCGTTATCCATTTCCCCAAGTGACATATGTGAAATAACGGTAAAGCCTTTTGAACAAAACACCAGTTTTCTCACAGCAAAATTCTGTCTGGGAGCAAGGATACACATGACTGACATCTGTGGAAAGCTGAAGGAGGAAAGCTGTGAAGGAGCAATATTTTTTCTGTTTCTTCCACATTAGTGAGAGACATCTCAGATACCCAGTTAGAGGAGGGCACATGCTTTGAGAACTGTGGTTTCTGGGTTTTAATCTGGAGATCACCAGGAAAGCTTTAAAACTTTCCTGCTTTCTAATTCAGAATCAGAATCTCTTCAGCAGAAACATAAATGAAACAGGCAGTGAAGATAGCAGGTACTTGGCTTCTCATATTGAAATTGGAACAAACACAAGGAAAAGATCATGCTAAGAATAATACACTCCTTTTGTAATGCCACAATTCACACACCCTTCATCAATCCAGTGAATGTACTCAAGAAACACCTTTGCTGTACTACATTTCTTTTATTTCCAGATTGTCCCAGAAAGTGCTGATTTTAGACCAGCTCTCCCCCAGCCTGGAAGTGTGCCCAGCACTGACTGCACATCCACACCGGACGGACCCAGAAGGAGTAAGACCAATAGATCCATCACAACCTGTGATAGATCCATCAATATCCAGACCCAGGAGTTCTGGCATGGCAGAAGGAAGGGCAAGGGGTTTAATGCCAGTCTAGTGATGCTGCAGGAAAGATCTCAAGTACTCTGCAAGTTATACAGTTTATGGAACAGTGGGTCCAGAAAAAAAAAGTTTGGATGTAAGTTTTCTGACTGTACCTAAATTACCCTCTAGGTACCTTTTCCATTTTATTGTATCTTTTGTGATTAAATGGGTTATAGACAGTGCAAGGATAAGTTTTTATACACAAGTTTTTACATGATATTTTTACAGACTTTTTTTTCTATCCCATCTGACAGTTAAAAAAATCTTAAAAAAAATACATGGGCTTTTTTGGATATTCAGCAAAAAGTCTTGCTTGACCGAACTAAACCTGAATAAAAGTTCAGGTACTTATTTTTTTAAACCATTCCCTATCTGAAAAGCTAACACACACACTTTGACACAAGAAAAGCCTTTCAAGCAACTACAAATTTTCCATGCTATTTTGACATGGTGCCACTCAGATGTGTCTTCTCAAACACAATTACTGCTGGACTGAGGTTTTTTTGTATTGCTTAATTTTTCCTACATACACCACATAACCAATGCTAAGCATATTGCTTTTCATTTTTTTAAGGTGATAACTTCTAAACCATTTTGCAGCATCATAAATCCTTGAGTCAGTTGGCCTACACTTACTAACATTTTGCAAACTAAAAATCACTTATGTATCCATATGATGGACTTGTCAAGATGGACAGTAATTTTTTTCCACTTTTTTTGAAAGTTGATGAATTTCTTGAATCTATTTCTCCAACTGTATGCAAATAGACAAAAGTGAAGATGACAGAAGATGAATAAAAGGAAACAAAAAAACCCCAAAAAAACCCAAACAAAAACAAAAACAAAAAAACCCCAACATAGCCAGGATTAGATTATTCTGTATAGTTATGTTAACAGGAAATAAGGCATTTTTCCTAAATCAACTGCCACTGTTCCCTGAAGATAAGTCAAGCTGAAATCTGGAGTCTTGATGGAAGGTGTGTAATGGATTTTTTGCCTCCTGGGGAGAGGCTGTATTTCTGTCATTGTGATCTTCAGCACTTCACGCTCAGTGTTTCAAAAACTTTGCTTTTAGATTATCAGCTCATTTATTAACAACCTTGAACACCACACCTCCCCCTCAACCTTCTCACTCATCAGTGGTAAACCAAATTATACTCTCCAACATACTTGTATACTGGAGACAACGTAAATATTCAAATGTCTTTGAAAGTCTAATTAGTCTTTATTATCGAGGAAGATCATTAGAAAAGAACCTGTCCTGATTTCCAAGATTCAGGCAGATGCTTTCAGTTTATAATAAGGAGAAGGGATGGGAAGGGAGGGAGGGGGCTCTAAAGCATTTGAAAGTCAGAGTGATAACAATCACAAAATAACCCCTTGAACAAGAGCTGTCAAGGATAATTCTGTCTAGATGGATCTACAAACTAGCAGACGCTAAGCTTAATTCACAGATAGTATATTTGGATACCATAAGCACTGGAGCAATTTGAGCTCACTGAAATGATGCATTCTTGGATTTGTTCTTATAGTAAATCCATTCTAATGGTGATTACAATGTACTTCAATTTAATATTAATAAAATAAGGAAAAAGCCCAAAGGAACCATGGTAGTTCAGAGAAGGAAACAGTATTAAAAAAGAGAAAGTCAATTAGCATGAAATTAGCAACAGTTAGGAAGTCAAAATGTTTGAAGAGACACTGAGAATGAAGAATCCACACTGTAACTTCAGGAAAACGTTTAATTGCTCAAATAGCGCAGAATAAATGTATCAATTTAACAGTAACAAATTGCTAGGTCTAGGTAGCATCTATGCAAAACCTCTATGGTAGCTCAAGTGTGACATTGTTGAAGTTCTGACAAACATTGACCCTACTGTTCAACGCAGGCTTGGTGCCAAACAAATTGGAAGCATCAGCTGGGATATCAGCCTTGAAAAAGCCATGGAAACTGCTCTGGGGAACTACATTTCATTTAGTCTTAATTTTTTATCAAGCCAATTTGTGCAAATTGGAACAAATAACAGAATACAGAAGCATCTGGATAAGTATGGTATACTGGAGAAGAGTCTGCACAGATTTTTTAAAGCAGGGCATACTGATGAATGTATGAGTGTTTCAGAAGCCAATATGCTTTTGGTTAAGCTGATTTCTTTGACTGAGAACATTTGGCTTTATAAGAAAACATGGAGCGAGAACAGAAAGGAAACAATGGGTTAGAAAATTCCGTTTTCATTATGGAGTGAGACAAGAAACAATGGGAGGTTTGGCCTGGCTTCTGTGGGGATAAGGCTATATAAATTAGGGCTTGTCAGCTGGGAAGAGAAGTATCTAAATTTTATATGAATGACAAAGAGAAGCTGAATAGCGAATGATTAATCATTCTGCCTTTCTCAGAAAACCAGAACTAAGGGGCACCCAATCAAATTACTAAGCAGCAGATTTAAAGTAGATAATAAGAAGTAGTTTTTCTAACAATACATTATTAAATTGCAGCTCTAATTGCCACAGGGGGTTGTAGAGCCCTAATGTTTAAATGGCTTAAAAATGGGTCTCAGTAAATGGAATATTATTACACATCGGCTGCTATCAAAATTAAATCACCCAGATGTCCTGATTCAACGACTTCTGAAAGAGTGAAAATATCCCTCAATATTTTTCTTGTTTCTGAGGTATTTTCCTTACAAAGCCACTATCAGCCCTTGCTAAAGGGAGAATACTGGATAGGATGGACTTCTGCTGGCATGAAAGTGGCTCTATTTTTATAAAACTACTTTCACAGTCATTTTTCAGACTGGAACTGCACTTTTAAATAATCTCACGAGACTTGGAGTTTCCTGGCCATGCTCTGACCTTATTGTTACACATCTTTTGTATAGCCCAGACTGGATTACAGCAATTAATTCTTTACTGGCTTGCCTGAAAGGCAGATCCAGCCTGCAGCTATTGCAGCATAAAGCAACAAGCTTATTACCAGAGAAGAGCAGATGGGATTTGCGGACTTCCTGCTTCTTTGTTCTCTGCATTGACAGCCTATTAGTAACTACACTGATTCAGAAATTCCTACTATAGGATACTGTGTAAGTAGAATCCTATAGTAGATTTTTACTGATTTATGGCACATAATTTCTCAAGTCCAGGAGTAACAGGTTTTATGGGCGCATTAGGATGTTTGGTGTTGGTGTTAGACATATTTTATCAATGCCTTAAAAAAAGAATGGAACTATCAAATCTTCTATGTGGTTTGTAAAGTGCTGATGAAGTTCTGGGTTGATCAAACTCATAATCCATTGCTGGGATACTGAACGGAACTCATTAACAATTTATTAGTAATGTCAATATTGAGAGGAGAATAATTTATGTTTAAAAACCCAAACAATGAGGTTAACTATTTAAATGACTAAGATGTTCAAATCATCTTTGCAGTATTCAACCTGAAATGGGACAGCATATTCATCAACATACATTCTACCTGCCAGCACCTCTGTGTGAAGCTGTGCTATTAGTGGAATCATGTGTTAGTGAAATTACAAGTACAATTAAAAATAGAGCAACAAATACAATACAGTGAAATGCATTTCCACCCTCCACTAAATCTACTTGTACAGGAAAAACCTGGAAAAGACAGTCTCTCACACTGACTGTGAGCACGGTGGTTGAAATATGCTCAACTTTAAGCTCCTTTCTACCCATACTACTCGGTATCTCACTTAAGGAGTCCCAGTCAAAGAAGAGACAATCTCTGGACCATTTTCTTGGTGATACGACGTCTAGGACTAACACATCTGTCTGGAAAATATACGTTTGTACCCATGCTAGGCATAACACTGAGTCCTAAACTTTTTTCTTTGGTAGCTGAGTTCCGAAATGAATGTCTGCATGCAACATTTGTATAGGTAGCATGAACAGTAGAGAGCATTTGAAAATTTTCAACTACTTGTATTCATAACTGAGGACAAGCATTCCCACGGTGACTTTAAGATCCTGTGCTATGATACTACATGCTCTCCCTGTCTTCAAATGTGTCTCCTGATGTATCTCCAAACTGGTGACAGCATCAAGATATTTTTAGTGATGCAATATCCAGACCACACTGTCATGTTCCTGTTCTGACAACTGAAAACTTCTTTACTGGGCTTTTTTGCTGGTCCACTAAAAGACAGCATCCTTGGTTCACATAAAAAAAGAAAAAAAAGCCTCCATTTTGAATCTCTTTTGAGTATTTTACAGAATCATCAAGGTTGGAAGAGGCATTCAAGATCATCTAGTCCAGCCATCAACCTGGTACCACACTATAATCACTCCTAAAACATATCCCCACCTGCCACATCCAGACACGCCTTGCATGATTCCAGGTTCCACCACTTATGTGGACAACTTATTGCAATGCCTAACTACTCTTTCAGTGAAAAAAATATTATGATATATAACTGAACCTCTTCTGCCTTGTTGCATCCTCCAGCACTGATATTATAATAAACTTCTTCTTGGCTTCTTTTTTCATTGTACACTAGTATGTATAATAAACATATGTTTAATGTATAATGCATAATAATGGATAATAAACTCAATATTACATATGCTGCCACCAATTCATCTTTTTGTATCATTTTGCAATCTTACTGGATCAATAATGCACTTCTAAGAATTAAGGCTAGTACCATTATTAGTGATAACAAACTGAGAAATACAGATTTTCCCTAGGACTAAACATGTAGAAGCTCAATTCTCCTTTTACGTGTAGGAATAACGATTACAGCGTCTGTAGCAGGGAAAACTGGTTTCTGTTAGTCATTCTAATAAAACATGGCAGAATTGGGGCCAGATGGTTTTTATACTCTCAACACTTCCCCCTTCTTTCTTCCAAAGGGACAGAGAGAAGACACAACCAAAGTTTTGGATTAAGTGCTGTCTGGTTGCAAAGTAGTACACTGGGGGCTGTATTTGCTCTCTTCACTGATAGAAGTTGTGCCCCACTCTAGCTTCCTTTCTAATCATTCTTACAGGACTGGTTGTTAATATCTATACTGCAGGAGTGCTAAACAATAGCACTGTTGTCCTGTGCACATGCAGAAGAAAGTTTCCAGATTAATAAACAAAAGAAACAAAATTGTGACAGGTTGGATGATTTCAAAGTTGACGTGGCCTGTTGCTCCTTACACCAGAAACCTGAGGCAGCAACAAAGCAGAGTGAAGGCATCAGTGGCTGACAGTACTACAGCTCTGCCAAATCAGATGTTCAAGAATTGGGTAGTGATTGACCAACAGCTATTTTTAGTGGGTAGCTGAGCAATTTACAACCCCTCGACTCACAGAATCATTTAGGTTGGCAAAGACATCAAAGATCATTGAGACTGTTAACCCAGACTATTCCAGTACTGCCAATACCTTGCTAAACTATCCCCAAGTGCCACATCTTTTAAATACTTGCAGGATGGTGACTCAACCACTTCCCTAGACATTTTGTTCTAATGCTCGATGACACTTTTGGTGAAGAAATGTTTTATAATATCTAATCTAAACCTGTCTTGACTTCATGAGATTTGTTCCTGACTTCAGATCAGAGCCATTGGAGACCTAGGACTGCAACTGAGAAGGTTGTCCCCTAAAGCTGTAGCCAGAGGAAAAGAACTGCAGGAGGGTTGTGTGATGCCTGAGCTGTCTTGGGCAACACCGAATCTCTGCTCACCTCCGAGGTGACACAAGCAATGGGGCTTCTTACAGTGCTGGGCAATGCAAGACAATGCAAAACCCCAACCATAAGTCAACATTACTCATCCCTCTCCCTCTCAAAGACTTGCAAGCTACAAGACCACCCATGCATCTGGATTGTGTTAAGGAAGACATTTCAATATCAGGGCATCTTTCACCCTAGGAGTTTTGCTATACATAACCAATGCATAGTTACGTAGTTCTCTGCAATGCTCGGCTCAGTCTTTGCTTCACCACCAACCCAACTTGAAAAACGCGTCGCCTTCCACGCTTTGCGCCAAAACTCCCCGGTTCAGCGTTTCAAACCTACAAACGGCGGCTTTTGGCTGAATTAGCTCCTTTCAAGCCCAACAAAGCCTCTATTTGCGATTCCCATTCCCCTCACACTCTCAATCTGCATAATTACAGCCCTAACACCACCAGGCTCTAATTACACGGCTCACGAGAGGCGCGGCGCCCAGGGCCGGATCCCGCCCGCGGGCGGGGCGGGGCGCGGTGGGGTGCACTGGGGGGAAGGCATTTTTCCTTAAACACCGGGGGTCCCTAGGAGCTGGCCCCCGTCGTCCTTCCCCGGGGCTGGATGGCGGGGGCGCCGGGCGGCTCTTTGTTCCTGCCGAGTGCGTGTGCGCGGCGCTCGGGCTGCCGGAGTGGGAGGGGATCCCGCCCTCGCCGCCGTTAACGGGAGGCGCAGGAGCGGCGGAGCGGGGCCGGGCGGGCGCGGAGCGGCGCAGGGCCGGACCCCGGCTCTGCGAGCGGCGCTCCCCGGCGCTCCCGCCTCCCCCGGGGGCCGGGCGCTGCCCTCCGGCGGCGCGGCGGAGCAGGTGCCGGCGGCGGCAGCGAGCCGGCAGGATGGAGGCTGCCTTGCTGAAGCCGGCGATGATGGCGGAGGTGAAGGGGAGCGGCGCCGGCTCTGCCGTCAGCGCCGAGCTGGAGGTGAAGAAGCTGCAGGAGCTGGTGCGGAAGCTGGAGAAGCAGAACGAGCAGCTCCGGAGCCGCGCCGCCGCCGCGGTGGCCAGCGGCCCGCCCAGCCCGCACCTGCTGCTGGCCCCGCCGCCGGCCCCGGGCGGGCTGCGCCCCGCCAGCCCCCCCGCCGCGGGCCCGCCGTGCATGCCCAGCCCGGTGCCCACCCTGCTGTGCCCGCCGGAGCCCCTCGCCTACTTCAAGCCCTCGCCCGGGCCGCCGGCCGCTGGCGGCGGGCAGGAAGGCGGCGGCGGTCCGGGGGCGGCGGCCACGGTGCTGGACGAGGTGGCGGTGCTGGAGCTGGAGGACGGCTGCGGGGAGGACGAGGATACATGGTACATGCGGCTCGGCCCTGCCCTGCTCCCCGGCCCGGCTGTACCCCCCGGCCGGGCCTCCCGCTGCGATCTGATTAGCCTTAGCCCCAAAATCCAGTTGATCTCCCTGCTTAGACTGAAATCTGCTTTTTTTCCTTTTATTTTTTATCTCCCTCCCTCCATCCCTGCTCCAAACAGTGTCGCCCTGCTGAGGGGCCCGGGGCGTCGCGCCCTCCGTGGGGAGCAGAGCTCGTTCCCCACCCCGAGGAATATCGTTCAGATCTCAGCCTAGTTCCAGCCTCGTGTTTACATAAGGAATTAAAAATAGCGGAATTTCGTTCTGGGAAAGCCTTGATATGAGCAGCGCTGCCTCCTCATCCTAAAATCTCTGCCAAATTGTCTCCCATCTTCAGGGATTTGGGAGGGCTTTTGTCTTTTAGACGTTGATCTAAATTGTGTATCTTACTCGCCCATGTAGCTCCAAAAGGCACGGCAGGGTGCTAGTAAATGGGATAAATTGGAAATGACTAGTGAATGGATAGAGCAAAAAATAAAATCGACCTGGGCTGGTTAACCTGTGTAACCGGGAGTGGTTACACTCCCATAAAAAGAGACAGAAGGGGAGACTGCAAGGTAGAGATATAAGTAGATCAGGAAAGCCTCAAAACCTGTTTCAGCAACGTGGGTGAGCATCACAGGGACAGTGCTGGAATACTCTCTTGGCTGTGTAATCATGTGGAATGACACTGATCCTTGATTTTCAAGTGTCAATAGCAACATATAGGTGATCTTTAAGTAAGTTTTAGAGTATCTGTCTATGCTTCCATGTAGCTTTCTTTTTTGTAAGGTTAGTTTTTGAATCAAGCTATAAGTTAATGTCATGAGAATAAAATGCAGTATAAAGAAGCTCTGTTCAAATATCCTTAATTTTGGTCGAAGATAAAATGTTGAAAAATTAATCTACATGTCAGAAATGTTTCTGATTGTTGTATGTGCTTCACGGTACACAATACTGTGTTTCTGAAAATGGCTTTTGAGAATCACGTACAAATTGTGTGGAAATTTTTGTCAGCGTCACTTCATTGTTTGTGTGCTAGGTCTGTGCAGGGCTGATTTGGGTTTGTCAGTCTAGACTTAAGTAAAAATTTACATTGATTCTAACTTGTAGCTTTCTTAGCATTAGGAAATACCAAATTTGTTTGCTAGTGTCTTGTTAACCAAAATGCTTTCCTTGTTTGCATTTTACAGTAGCAGTGAGTTATCAGTGCATTATGTGCTGTAGTGAAATTTGCAATTTGATTTCCTCCCTGGGATCAATCCTAGATTTGGGCACCAAAATTTACCTTTATATCACACATGTATGTGTCCACAGGCAGAATTTCATGACAGGGATTTGTTAACAAATTTATTCCACTAGGAGTGAGTTATTTTAGCTGTTGAATGTTATTAGTCCAAGGATAAATCTCCATCATTGTTCATGAAAGGTCAGGTGTGTCGTGCCAGTTGCTTGGGGCTTTTTTGAAATCTCCGTCTTTAAAGCAAACTGCTGTCTGGAAATCGGAGGCCTTCAGTGCATATCCTAGTTGTTGAATAGTAATTTTAGGCCTTAAATACCTTTTGTTTTTTGTGCCTTTTTCTTTGGTTTTGTTTTAACTGCAGTTACAAAAAACCCCAAAACGAACCAACCCTGTGGAACTGGAGACAAGTCAAACTACTTTGTAGTGTTCAGCTTTTTACAGGAAGGTCTGATCATCAGTCAGACGTTCAACTTTTGAAGCACTTCTTCAGGTTAACAGGAAACCTGAAAGCTTTTCTTTCCTTTGCTTTTTGGCTTTCTCAGTATCATTTTTTAAAATGTGTGGCCAGGCACTGCAGGAGGTCTGGGGAAATGGGTCCTCCCAGAGCAACTCAATAGTTGGTCTCTGCTGGGATTGCTGCGAGAGAGAGAGATGGCAATCGCAGTGAGGATATTTATTCCTTGTGAGCTGGTTAGACAATGCTGATTGACTTCAACGGCAAAAACCTCCAGACACTGGAGAACGGATGCTCTGGTGGAACTTGAGTGGCTCTTGAGCTAAAACTGTGAAGGTGAAAGGCTGCTGCTACCTGTTAGTGACTCCCTGAGGAGCAAAATCCTGTTTAGTTTTTGGTCTTGCCTTTAACTTCGCTTTGTACAGGCCAGATCCCTTTACAGTCTGTGGAGTGTTTCTCTGGTGTTTTGAGAATCTGCCTCTGGGTGTCCCTAGCCTCATGTCTCCAAGGTGATCATGCCAGGGAGCTGTGAGTCAAGGGTCTTGTCCAGCAGACCAGAATAGTTTGCTTCCTGGAAGATTTGCACTCTCCCAGGTGAATTAGCATCTGCTGTGCCTGCTAATCTGCCAGGGCGACAGCAGCAACCCAGATCTCGGCCTCAAGAATTCTCCCATGAAATCTGCTTTGAAACCTGGTTTCCTAAAGTGCAACGGATCAGTTGCCAGCTCTTGTCTGAGAATAATGCACATACATTGGCTTTTCTTGCGTATGTGGGGTTTTCTTTCTGCTGGTGTTGAATGTCGAAAATAGATTTTCATTATTTCTCATTGAATGTTTTTTAGTCATTACAAATATGACTTGAATTACATCTGTTTCATCTGGGTGAAGATAAAACCAGATACTGAAGTTAAGTCTCCAGTAAATATATGTATAGGGAAAAGCAAGAGCGCCTAATGTGTACAAAACATAATACATTTTAACTTTGGGCAGTGCTGAAATTCAGACAGTAGTAGTGATTATATAGAGAAGTTTAATGTGAAATCTACTTGAATTTTGTTTGGACATACCAGACCTGTAGAGTTGATATTTTGCCACCCCTTTTTCTGAGGAGGGAAGGAAGAAAACTGATGTCAACTCTTTTATTTCAGGATATATTTCTTTCTATTAGATATCCTCTTGCAGTGCTTTGGATGCTATAAATTTTTAGTGAATGAATAGGAAAGTCAGCTTACAAAAGCAAACTTTGCAGTATTGTGTATCTTGCTGATACTTCTGTGTTTTGGTTAAGGTTGTACGTCTTGCCTACCAAGACTCATGCTCCTCAAGAGAAATCACTGAGTCCTCTGCAGTGGTGCAGACGTGTTCTGGATCATCCAACTCCTGAGATAGAAGCTGCAAAACGTTCCCTATGTTTTAGATTGGAGCAAGGTAATCTTATTTTGTTAATTTCATTATTAGGAGGCTGGCATTTTTGGTCTGGTTTTTCACTCCTCTTTAGTGTTTTCACAATTTAACAAGCTTTACACATGGCAGACATGCAGTTTCTTCATATGTATGCAAGTCCTCCTTTATTACATAAATGCTAACAAATGTTTGAGTTTTTTCATTTCTGATCATGCTTTGTTACCCATTTTTTTTCTCCTGCACAACTTTTTGTTCTAACTTGTCAGTTTTCATCGATGGCTTAAAATAGAGGACCTCCTGGCAAGGAAATATTGATGCTAACTTTACTATTGGTGTATCTGTTGAGGTTTGAAAAAGGGTGCTTTTTATTTCTTGTGAAGTTGAAATTATCATGGGGCTTTAAAGGTGTATTTGTCAATATCTGTACCATCAGTGAATAATGTTACTGTATCCAGACTTACTTTGCTGACAAATATCTAATGTAGTGTCAGAAGTTTGCTAAGTACAGCATACACCAAGAAGAGCTGTAACTTGACTGTAGTGCTGTTTTGTTGCCTCTCAATAATCTCGGGTACTGGAATCCACCTGATGGCTGATCAGTGCTGGTGAACTTAGAGTTCTCTGTGTGCTGACTTTTGATTTAAATAAATACCAGACAGCACTTTTCTTACTTTCTTACCATCTGGGGTCTCGTTAACATTGTACAAAGTGTTGTTGAAGAAAGTGATTAAGGGAGGATAGTAGGGTTTATAACTCGCTAGGAAAGAAGAGAATTAACAGGAATGATGCCGTAAGTTTTAGCTTTCGTATTTTCCAGATTCTGTGCTGCCTTATTGTGTGACTCTGAACTTCCTACAAAGTGTTAGCAAGTTCTCTTTATAGGATAGTTAGACAAAATCCTTTTCCAGCCTGAGAACCAAGGTCACCATTACAGCTCCAGGCCCATAATATAACATGAACAACAGTGAATTGAGGGCAGATGGGGAGGATGGGACTTCATAACCTGGAGCTTTAAATTGGACAGTTAACCCAAATAGACCAACACTTATAAAAGTGTGAAAACTTGTGACTGAGCTCCATCTTGGGTGGAGCCATGGCCAGGCTCTTGTACTGCCAAAGGTATATCCTTTGAAGGCCTTTTTAATAAATACCTGCTTTATTCCTTTAACACTGTCTAGCCTCTGTTCCAGGTAGCCTCTCACAGGCATCAGGAATGTGACAGAAGAAGGAATAAAGCTAATGAGAGCATGAACATATGGCTGTATAAGATAGCTACAGCAGTCATTAAGAGAGATTGAGCATTTTCCTGTATGCTTTGGAGGATATGGGTAGCTAAGTTTCATCCAAAATCAGGCATTTAATTGAATCAGGCTCTGAAGGCAGTGGCCTCTTTGCATTGACTGTAAAAGATGCTATAATGATTATTGATCTCAAAATATTCAGTTGAGCTGATTTGCTTCAAGTTATGTGGGCCAGGCTGCAGTTCCTGTATTGGTAATCATCCCATGTAGTTTTAGGGTGGACTTTGGCTCGTTGATTGGGTATCTGAGTTCAGGTGTCTGTAAAGTGAGCTGAGCATCATGTTTGACTATCAATGGAAGTTTTGTGCGTAAAGTCAGGGGAGCTGACCAGGTGACAAGGTTTAGGTGTTGACTGTAGAATGAATTTAATAGCTCTCTCAAGTCCACTGGCAGTAATGGGTGCTTGGCACTCAACCCCATGTGCTCACCTGAAGGTACATCTTTATGCAGTTGGGCAGCCAACAATGGAATGCAATCTGGTGTAGAAGCACTATTTATATTGCCCCACACAGGTAACCAGTGCCCTTTGACATGACCTGTTACCCTGTTTTCTGTTCAGGACAGATGCAGAGCTACCAAAGGTCCTGTGCTTTTACTGTTCTTTAATTATACCTTGGCCTTCCCAAGGGCCTCTCAGGTGGGCAGGCACATGTGAGTATGGACAATTGAGTCAAGTCTGTAATGTCAGTGTAGAAACAAGCAAGAAGACTGCATGACCTATTTTTTTCCCCTTGAAAGGATTTATTTAAATTGCATAGACAATAAAGGTTTCAGATCACTCTATGGTTATCAGTTCAGTGTCTCTCTCTGCAGAAGTCACAGCAAATGGCATATGTCACCGTGTTATGTTGACAGTGAGTTGCTCTGATCCATATGTTCTGCTCATGGCAATTGGCTCATGAATTTCCTGAGCTCTGTAAAAAGTTTGAGAAATTACATGCCATAAATAAAACCTATTATGGGAGCAGTATGTTCAAGGAGGGAATAGACTTGTATTTATACTGCAGCAATTCTTTGGTAAAATTGCTTTGATTAATAATTTAGTCAAGACTTGATTTCGAAGTATTTTCTTTTAGCACCTGTATCTTTGTAAGTAATACAAATAAGCAAATGTCATCCTTCTTATTCTTAAATTTTTAGATGTTGATTTCACCATACTTATTTATTCCTTAGTTTTTCAATGAGATGTGAGACTTTTATAAGAATCTAATAATTTGGTTTTTGAAGTACAGAAAACTTCCTGTAACCTGACTTTCCTGTGTTTTGTTTTGCAGTGAACTTGATCAGTAATATACATGTATAAATATGTATGCATAATCCATCCATATTTTGTAAGTGACTAAGTATGACATTCTTCTGGTACTAAAGTTTCAAACTTTGTGCTTGTGGTGTTTTCCCCTTTTAGCTATATGCTTTGCAAGGGCATTTGCAAGGTATTTTGAAATCTAATTGTGCCTTTCCTGCTTGGCTCTGAATCAATGGTTAATGCTGAAGTACTTGAGAACTCTTAAATGAGTAGTCAGAAAACGTTTATAGTGTACCAGAGTGTGATTTCTGAAATGGTTTATGGGCAGAATTCTCTTAGCGAATGGTGCATTTGCCAAGAATTAAACCAGTTTAGTTGTTACAGCTCTTTAGACACCAGGGTGCATGTGGAAATAAAAAGCAGTAAAAATTGATTTTTTGACTGCAAAGTCAGCATATCTGAGTAAGTTCATGCAGAGAGAAGAGCTGTGAGCCAAAAAGAAATCTTTTGCCATTCTTATTTTAGAGTTGTAATTATTTACTGTTCTCTTACTAAGATTTTTTTATCCTAATTTATTCTTGCTTGTGTGAGTTTTTCTTACTACATTACATCCTGATTTTCATTAAAGTTTTAATTTGTTTTTTGTTTTTATCCCAGCATTAGGCTGTCTCATAACAAGGCTGAAAGTCTTGTGAGAGGCTTCTGCCAAAGCAGTCCAAGGCAATTAAATAGTCCAACAGCTACTTGGTCTTTCTGGCCAGAAAATCACTTGAATGTTGATATTTTGTTTTCACTTTGCTGCGCTTACCAGCCTGTTTGTTTATTAGTGAAAATGACTGTTTTGAGTATTCCGTGGTGGAGGTTAAGAATTCAAGTTGGCATAAATCCTTAAGGTTTATTATAAGCGCAGAGGTGGTCTCCAGCAGGTGGTTCTTCTGTGAACCACTGTGAGAACTTTGGCAAGCTTCTTAACATTCCTCTGGTCTACCACTAAATAGGTAAAGCTTTTATAATGTTCATAATCAAGTAGGCTTATTACAAACCCTGTTTCTGTGGATTAAACATGCTAACTTTAAGGAGGATGAAAGTTAAATGTAACCTCTTATGATAAGATCTTTGCTTGGAATTGTTCCTGTTTCCCATGAGCAATTACAGTGTTGAGATAATGTTTGCTTGTTTTTTTTGTCTGTGGGCTGGACTGGATCACATCTTTCTTCTTGCTCTTTGTCAATTACCTTTTGTTTGAAACCTTTCTGGTTTATTATGCTTACAGCAGTTCTCTGTATATTGTAGGTCAATTTCTTGATGTTTGGATTTTAATCTTGCTTTTATTTTTTTAGCATAATTGAACAGGGCTACCTAACAGTCTTAATGTTGTGATAGAGCCTCTTGTGTGTTCTTGGCATTAGTTGCAGATGTTGGGACATGCTGTAAGTTCAGTGAGCAGAGAGATGCGGCATGTAAACTTCCTACCTGATGCAGATGGGTATAACCCATCTGAAACTGATGACTGGCATCCTGGCTGAAGACACCCTGCCTAACATCACTTCTTCAAAAAGCTCTGAAGCAGGCGAGTAGATAAACTGAAGACTGACTCTTTAGGAGCTCAGCTTTATTCATGGCTTCAAAGTGTTACTCATCCAATTCAGCCTTCCAAATAGGAAGCTCCTCTTCATTGGGGAATATGAAATATTGGATGAATTCAGAATTTGGCTTAGATGAGTTCTTATTCAGAAGTACCATTTCAGATGTCTAAGAGCAGTAGGCAGCTGAAGTCTGTAGGTTTTGCAGTTGGCTGCAGTAGTTTATAGTTTGAAGAGGTAGATTGTTTTCTTTCTTAAATTATTACTGTGCTTCAGGATGGATGCTGTTATGTCATCCGTGGATGACAAGGTGTGTTGTGAAACAGATCTGTTGCAGTTTCTCTCCATTGCTTATGATTCCACAAAACAAGGATTCTCGTTAGAGGAATTCTGTTATTGTGCTGGGTCCCAATGTTAAATATTAGTTAAGGGTGATATCGAAACATACAATGTACCTGGAAGAAAAACCTGGAGGAGACCAAACAAAATGATTTCTTTTGATAGTACTGTTATTTTTACCTGTTAAGATTTAAAAAAAATTCTGAAGAGTTACAACTGGTAGGGCCCCCCAAGGCAGGTTTTACCTGCATGTGTGAGTTGCGGTTTATGCAGGAAGAGGTAGTATTCTCTCCTCTTATCCTAACTCTATTCCACTTTCCCAGGTACTTAGTGAAATAATTTATTTTGAGTCTTTAAGATACGGAATACACTTAACTGTTAAAAACCACTGTCATGGGGAACTTTTATGCTGTAGTCTGTTAACACCAGAAACAAACAGAAAATACTGTAAGTGAACTTAAGTTTTTATCTTGTATGCTTGAGCTGGGTCCAGTGCTGAAACAAGGGCAAGGTGGAGTTTTTTTTTCCTGAAGTAGATTTATTAGGTTTAATTTTATTTGCTGTCCATTGATGAATCAGATATGTATGCTGTGATACTTAGACCTGGATTAACAAAAGTTCATATAGCTTTTGCTCACATATAATGGCAGGCTAGTTCTATGTAAAATGCTTTTGAGGCAGGAAGTAATAATATGCAGAAGCTTACAGATGATTGTTGTTTTCATCATAAATAAAATGCCTAAAGCTCTAGAAGGAATGAAAAAAAGTGGCATGAGAGGTTTGGTTCCTTTTTGTGTGTGTTTCTGATAATAAAAAATAAGCAACCATAGGTCTTATGCACATCTTAGCACCTTTTGAGGAATGTGATGTCTTGGAGGTCAGGCTGTTCAGGCATCTGCTGCAGTACAAGTTAAGTGCTTGGAGTGCACCTATATGTGCACAGCAGTTACTTCCTAATAGATTTCATTTATTTGAAGTAATTTGTTGTAACAGCTGCATCATTCCAAGCACTTCTTTGAGGTTTTGCAAATGCTGGTATCTCTGGATTTTCTAGCACAGCTGCTGGGGATTTGTGTATTTCAATTTGGAAAAACTCAGTTTTGATACTTGACTTGCATTTCAAACAGAATATTTCTCTCTCACTGTAACATTGCTACTCTGCAAGTACACTTAAAGATACAAATGTTTGGTTTAAAACCTTATGGCAACAAATGCATAACTTCAGAGATCTCTTGCCTTTTTACTACAGCTCTTCAGTATGATTTCTACTTTTTATTAAATTGCAATATGCATACTATTTAAGAATTTAATTTCATATTTGAGGATGGATTTCTGTGCGGCTCATAATTATTTGCTGAGAATAGAGTTCTGGTTATCATACTTCCAAGAGGAAGCTGAATTCTGAAGTGTCTGTAAAGGGAGAGAGGTGGTGTTAGATCTTGACTCAGTTGAGAAGACACCTATCCCATTTTGGAGCGTTTTTTTTTTTTTTTTTTTTAATCCATGCTGACTACTGAGCTGGGATTATCATCTCATGAGTGGTTAAACAGCTAGAAACACTTAAATTTCATGTGAGGATTTCAGTAGGCTTATTCTAATTTTAAAGAACTCATGCTCACAATGTAAGTTCAAAGCCTGTAATGCAGTGTGTGTTTAAAAGCAATAGAAGTAGCATCAACACTGCTTTATGCTAAAAGTACAGGCACATTTAATGTTACCTAGCAGAGTACTAATCCCTGGGTTGACTTCTGAACTGTGCCACTACTTTCCTATATAGAAATTAAAAAGAAGCCTAGGTTTTAATAATTGACTTAAGGGCATTTGAAAACTTAACCCCCTGAAATTTTTTCTATTGAAGAGAGGATCTTTTCAAAACTGGACTGTTCTGGATGCTGTCATTTCCTTTTTGCTTCTGGTAGTCCTATGTGGTTGCTCACTGTTTGCTATTCCCCAAATTACTGTTACAGCTTTTGTCTTTCATGTTGCCTTTCTTTCATGGTCTGTTTTTGATGTCTGCAGAAGAGAGCTGGGAATAACATTTCAGAATGCAGGCAAGTGTGGTAGAGGTTGCACTGCTGCTTTACTAAAACATTTATTTCTGTATGTTCACTTTCAGAGAGCACTTGGTTCTTTGTCTTCCCAATAGTGCATCTTTTGTGAAGCTTTTGTTCACACTGGGATGTTGTGATACTGTGTTTTTATGCTGTGATCCTTAAGTATCTTTTTGTAAATGTATGATGCAGTCATTCATCTTGGCAATTGCCCTTGTTTCAATATATTAGAAAGAAGTTGATTATTTGCACTTGTTTTTGTAAGTTATCTACATTCAGCATCTCTGTTCATGTTTAATGGAAATAAAGTATTTACACCAGTTATTTGCTTTTACCTAAGGGTTTATGCAACAGTTCTTGTAATAAAATCCTTTTTACTCTACCTGATAATGAAATGTAGTCATTAAGCTCTTATCTGAATACTCTGTGTGGGCAGAAGCATTCATAGATTTGCTTGACCTTTTTTTTTTTTTTTTTTTTTTTANATGATAGAGACAAGAGTTTATAAAAACAAAATTCCTGAGTGTTCTATTTTTTCCCTTCATGAAATTAATTTAAAATACGATTATCTTAATTTTACTTCTAGAATGAGATATTCTTATAAAATTTTTAATTACAGAAAATGTTTTCTTGGGGAGTATTTACCCTTAGTGATTTAACTAAGCTATTCTAAAAGTCTTCTGCATGTGGATTTATCACAGTAATGGAATGCTTCACTGAAAGCTTCATGTTTATTGTCTGAGGGGGAAAAAGTAGCAAAAGTAGGACAAAAAATATCTTTCTCAGCAAAAAATAGGTAGTTGCTGTTTTGAAAAAAGATTTGCAGAATTTAAAGATTTTTGGTAATATTAAAGGAATTAAGTCACAAAGTATACTGCAACAAGTTCTTGAATGTTTTATACTATGATGGGAGTATTTTGCTATGGAAGGCCGTGGAAAGCTTATGTGGGGTAGCAATTTAACAATTAGCAATTAGCAATAACATTGAGCATAGCATTTCTTTATTTTACCTATTTTATGTATTTTTAAGTCTATTCTGTTGTGTTAGCCAGACTGAAGAGGTACTGGATGATGTTCACTGGTCCGAATTCACCAGTGAACCGGTGGTGAATTCGGACCACCATTACCACTCTTGCAATGTAAAGTACCTGTTAACTAAGTCTGCACAGCTGGCTGAGCTCAGACAGACCCCACTTTGTAACACCAGAGAAATCTGTATGAAAACACGATTTTGGGAGATCTTTTTGCTTGAAAGTGGATGACTGTTTGCTCATTTTAGCCAACCCCACGTGCCCCCCTTATGCAGAGGGGAGCCATTGCACTTGCAGTCTGACTTGGAACAAACAAGTTCTCCTGCTTTTGGAAAGGAAGTCAGTTTCTTTGTATTCACTTGCCTTTTCCCATTAGGTAGTACCTAGTACCAGTGTTGATTTTGCTGCTTGCCCTGTATTAATTCAGGGTGAGGAGACTTGTACTTTGGAAGTGCACAGTTCTAAAATGGTTGCTCAGAGTTAGAGGTGGATAACGTTGAAGATATCCTCATGCAGTCAGATAAATTCCTCTGTAAAGGTTGATGAGTTGTGTCCTCTACTGCACAGGGGAGATCAGTTGCTTTTTCTTAGTTTTGTCTGTAGTTGATGGAGGACAGATTGTTTCCAAGTACAGTAAGGATTTGTAAGAGCTCTTTTTCATCCTAAATGTTATGCATAATTTCACTGAACCACAGTCATTTGAGATAGATAGCTGGAAGAAATTGTCTGTCCACTTCTGAAGAAGCCAAAGGACATTCCACCCAGCTGTTCTAAAACACTTCTGTGAATTGAGTCTGGAGATAGTAATTTCTCTCCACCAATTAGGAAAAAACCTTCGAGCACTTAGCATCAGGAGGATTTGGTTGCAATATTACTTTATATTTTTAACAAGTTTTGAATACCCTCTGCATTTTGTAAGAATAGCCCTGGTGCCTTTCATTCAGAGATGGTTTTTCACTGTCTCCTATTTCTTCAGTCATGGCACTTCTGACCTTGTTTATAGTCATTTGTTTAGAAGCTAATCTCATTCTCCAAAATGAGGACACGGGATGCTTGGAGATTTTTTTTTCACATACTGGTAGTTATCTGTATCTTTTTGTACAAGGCACAAAAGTTTTGATCCACATTCCAGTCACTGGTGAAATGGTGTAAATTCTATTGTTGTCTGCTAGTCTTAAGTTAGATACATGGGATATTGCTTTGTGTTGCATCTGTATCACGGAGGAACATTGATGTGATTAAATCTTCCTTGAAAATATCTTTTGTATCTCAATTTCCAGCTTCAGATGTGGAGCTGTTCCTCTTGTATCTGACTGTAAGGACCTTGTTGTTTGGTCTCAGGTATTTATGTAAATTCATAGAACATGTAATGGTCCAGGTTTGTTCCACCCAATTTAGGTTTGTGTTTAGTAAATACATAGTTTATAGTTCAGTCGCTTTGACTGTGATCCATTGATCTTAGCGAGGGTGCCAAGCATAATCTGGCACTCCTTTGTTTCCTTGAGGTATCCAGGTGAGCAGATGGATACGATACAGGATCTGCACAACAGCCTCATTGAACTGGACCAGCTGGAGCTTTAAAATGTCATTACATTCTGGTTTTAGATCACTGAATCATGCACTTGCTATTATATACTGAAGGATTGGTTCTGCTCTACATTGTAGGTGTTAAAATGAGACTTGTCTGTGTGTATGTATGTGTTTTATCTTTTCTGTTTAGAATTGCTTTTACATATAAGAAAATACGATGTGCTCTTTATATAGATGCTGTCATTTCATAGAAAAATTATCAGCACACGAGAAAGTAAGTGCAGGATCACTTGCAGTAAATTTTGTCACTGCAAGTTGACTTTAAGTAGTATTAGCTGCTTGCCACTTCAGTTAAAATCACTTGAAAATCGTGTTAAGATTTGTGTCAGAAGTTATAGTAAGCTCTTAGGGCTAGGAGCTCTAATTTGTTTTATTTAGGAGTAGCTCATATAATGTAGTTCCAGTTTCATTGGGCTCAAGGTCCTTCCTACTCCAGTGTAGACTTAATAAAACAATAGGATTGAGTAGTAGGTCTTTTAAATTTGTGTCTGACTGGTACCATATATTTTTTAATTATTGTTTTGTTTTATTTTAGAGTTAGTTGGCACTTGATGTATTTGTGACTTCTGTCTTCAGGCAGTTTTTTTTAATAACATGTTTGAAGTCCATTGTGAATGCAGGTCAGGGTTTTGTGGCACAGGTGATAGCAGCTGAGTCATCTCTTGTGTTGTTGCCTTCAGATGCAGAGGATTTGGCTCAGCATCCTAATATATTCTTTCTTCCTGTAAGTCCACCATGTCCTTCAAGCAGCTCTGTAGAATGCTAGCAAACCTTCTCCATGTTCTTTGTTCCTTCTTCCTAACCTGTAGGAAAGGCAGGGTGTAAAGTGATTTGCAGGCCAGCATGAAATAGGAAAGGGTGGAGTGACAGAATTTTGGCTTCAGCCTGTTCTTCCATTGTGTCTTCAGTTTTATTTTTTTGTCATTTCTGCTTCACGTATTGCAGTTTTATAGCCAGTGTTCAGACTGCCTCATGGTTGTTTCCTAATGCCTTTTGAAACACTGGGTGTGAAATACTTCACTGTAGTCACAAATGGATTTTTATTTATAAATGAAAAAAAATCTCAAATTGTATGTAGGCACATATGGTCTTGTGTTGGACATAGTGCAAAAAATATTTTAGCTGGTTTTGGTTTATGCTGATGCTAATAAACCTGAAATAATGGTTTGAAAGAAATAAACTGTTTCTTTATAGAGACGTTTGAAGAAACGGCTCAAATGATATTGGCTGAGCATATTGTGGGCATGACAGGTTCTGGTGATGGAAACACTTAAAAGATGCTGCAGAGTACCTTTTATCCTGAGCAGAAAGATGGGCATGCAGGATGCTGCAGCAGTATAATAGCTCTACTGAGGGTGCTTCTGCAGTTTGTGTGCTTTTGACTCCTGTGTGTCACTCTCATGCTTTCCCTGTTGTATTGTGCTCTTGGGTGATAAACTCCTCTCTCCTCCTCTGCCAGCTTATACCTGTGTTGCTTGTTAGTGAGGAGTAAAGAATGCCTCTTTGTTAAATGCTTGTACAGTTCTTGGTGCAGTCTACATCTGGAATGTACTCGCAAGGCAAAGTTAACTTAAGGAGTGTCCCTTGAGATACCTGAAATCACCCCAGGGAAGCTTAAATGTAGGAATGTGCTCTGAGTTAGTGTCAGGAGACATTGGTCTTTCTCAAGGGAATCTGAAGAGGCTGATCTGCTTAGCTTAAACATTGTTGCAGAAGCCCTAACCCCCATGATAGTAATGATAATGGTATCTATATCAAACTCTTGTATGTCACTTTACCCTTTTTCCTAGTAGCAATTTTTTGGTTAGTGTTTCTTAAATTGACTCAAGGTTGGTATTTGAACCTTAATTCTGTGTGAGGATATATATATTCTGCATATGTTGTTATATTTGACAGTCAGTTAAACCTCTATTAGAACTTTCCTTAAGGATAAACTCCCGTGATTTTTTTCCCATGTGGTGTTTTAGAAGCATGAAAAATCTGTTTTGCAGTAGCTTTTATTTTTTAAGTGTTTTGTATCTTTTCTCTGCTTTTGGTAATAGTGTTAACAGTTTCTCATAATAATCACATAACTGTGACACTTGCTATATTTATCCAAAAGCCACAGGGTTCCTGGAGGGTAAGTACTGCTTTTGACCTCGATTTGAGCCTAAGATTCAGCTTTTTCAGTCTGCCTTAATATAGGCAGCAGATATACTTAAACAAAGAGGGAGTGTGGCGTCTTGGAAAGGTATTGGAGTCAGAAACTGTAAATTTAGCTCTGTAGCAAAAGCCTCCTGCCAGAAATTTAACCTGTGAATACAGATGGTAAGTAGATACGGTTTTAGGATGAGCTGTAGTGTTTGTATGGGCATTGCTGGCATGCAGAGGAATTTCAGGACCAAACAGTAATGTTAGGAAAAGTGCAGTTTAGGACTAATTTTATCTTTGTCTTTTCATCTGTCATAAGTGATGAGGAGAGTTATATCCCAATAGACACATTTTTGAATTCTCCCTGATATATAATAAAGGTCCTATCCTGTTAGGATAAGAATGGGAAGTTGTCCTTCTGTGAGTCTATTTTTAACAGAATGGATCCTTCACCCTTTATACTTCCGTTTTGCCAATGGTAATGCAACAAAGAAAAAAAAATACGTAAGCTACCCGAAAATTTAAATTTTAGAGATGTAATTATGTATTTTAAGCTACATTTTTCCTCCAGCAACTTGATCAGAGCAAAAATACACTTTTGATTAAAATTCTTGCCAATATCTGATTAGCAGTATAGCACATGTCTACTTAGGAGAAGTGTTGTATATCCCATGTGACATGTAGAGATGAAGTTACTTTATTAACTGAAGAATCCATAAGTAGTTCATAATAGCATTTTTTGATACTAGTGCGATGTATAGACCAAATGAATAGTACAACTTAGGCATGAGAGTACCTTGTGTAGTAGCTGAGCTCTGATCTACAGGGGGAGTTAACTAATACCTATTCTTTAATCACACAGAGAAGCCTTCGCCTCATCCTAGAGGAACCCGCTAAGCGTGGACTTACAGAGTGAAAGGGCAAAGGCACCCTTATCTTTGTGCATTTTGTCAATAGCAGCTGAGATCTTCTGGAAACATGTTCAATGTTTTTTAAAAATAAAATTGTTTATACTGTAATTGAATGTTTGTCCTGATTATTACATAGTTGTGATTTGATCTCAATTTTTTTTTCTGCAGTGGTACTGTTACTATTGTCTTCTCCTATCACTTTTTCAACTTTCAAGACCAAAGCTGCAGAAGGGGAGTCTGTCCAGTAGAGTTTTCTGGGATTATTGTGGTTGTAATAACTCACCCCCTACCAAAACAAAGAATCAAAATTACAAAGCAGCTGTTGCTTTCTACAGACTGAGAACATTTCTAAAAGAGCGGGTGAATTGCTATCAGTGGGGTTTTAAATCTGCTGTTGGCTGTTTGAAAGTGGGTATGTTTAACATACAGTTTTAAGAGAGTGGGGGAGATTCTTGCAACAAAAAAAAGCCTGATTAGGTTATCTAGTTTTGAAAAATCTCCTCAGGTTGAAGTTAAGAAAATACTGTAAGACTGATAATCTCTTTGCTATTAGAAAAAATAGTAGAATTGTTGCTATTAGGAAATATTAGTAGGAAGTAGCTTGCTGATGAGATAACTTCTCATGTTCTTCATAGCCTTAAAAGATATAAAGAGCATATCCAGGCACACAGAAGACCTCAGACCTTCTTATGTTATCAAAACATAAGTACCTAACATAAGACCCTAGGAGTTGATCCTGTCAATGCACACAGCCTGTCTACACCCTGCAGAGCATGCCAAACAGCTTAGCTCCAATATATCCACACAGTGCAGTGCTGCATGGATAATACACGTTGGTATAGCTGGCACTGCGATCCGGCGTGAATGAATGCCATGATACCTCTCATATTTCTGCTTTCAGATGTCTAGTTACTGTATCCGACTCTGTGTGTTAAACATTGTTAAACATGCTGGAATTGCTTTCAAGAGAAGGTTTATACTACTTTATTTAAGCCATCTTAAACTTCAGGCTTGAAATCAGTGACTAGCTGAAAAATAGCAACATCTTCAGAGCATTGAAATCCATCTTCCTCCAATGACGGAGAGTAACATCACTGGTTAGGTAGGACTGGAGGTCACATTGGACTACTGTACACTAATTGAGCTTAATGCAGATCACAGTTTCTTAAAAATGGAGGATATGCTGTCTTTTGCCAAAAGTTGTTGTTCTATTTCTCTAACTGAAATTCAGGTTGACTTCTACAGTGTAACTCAAAAGAATTTTTAATCATCAAGCAAAATTAATTTCCAACTTTTACTTACCCTATGGTAAACTGGAATTAAACCTGTTGAAAACAGGCTTTCTATAGCTTCAGGACTAACCTGTGACAGTAATCAAGTGTCTCCAGTTCTGTGGTACAAAGGAAGGTAACTAAATAAATATGATTTAAAAAATATTTTATAATTGTGTCTAACATAATGTAGATAGTAGTAGAAAACTTCAAATAGTAAAAATATAGTAAGAGAAAGACCATGTTGATCCAAAGCCTATTGAAGTCACTGAAGGTCTTTAATTTACCTGGGGTTTGTGCATTATCTTTATATTCCTTTTAGGTATTTTACCTACAAATTGTATGCTTTTGAGAATGAGTGTCAACTTTGAGAGGAGTCTTTTGCTTTATATTTGAGGTTAAAAATGTGATAAGCTGAAATTTCATGTGTATTGTTTCCCATGTGACTGAAAAAAAAAAAGTAATATTTTGCTCTAGATTTGGCTGGCAATGATCAGTACAAATAGTCTCAAACTCTGGAGTTTGATGCTCTGTATTTAGAGATTTTACTACAGGGGATTTTGCAAAACTTGCCTAGACACTATGAGGTTCTTCTGACTCCTATAACAGAGGTACATGTAGTATTCTTGCCGTTTTCACAAGTGTTGGCATGGTCAGGTCCGTGCTGAAGATGTTCATGTGAAAAGATGTAAATCCATTACCTGCTTTGGCCAAAGTCCCTGGTATGTACATACATTTGTTCTGGGAAGTTTCCCTTGTATTGATATACAGCCTGTCTAGTTCACTACACTGCTTGTAGAGTGTTTTATAAAGAAAACTTTGCTCAATGGTCTAAGAGTCATTTACCAGTGTTATTCTGCTGTACTGGCAAAATACCCCTTCACCAACAGGCTTACTTGGTTTTCATGTTAAGGAATCCAAAGAGTTTAATAGGTGTGTGGAGTAGACTGGTTAGGGGAAGCATGTATCTTCTAGCTGCAAGGCCAATGCCCAGGGAAAGCAGCATGGTCATGAGTAGTAGTTCAGTGAGTAATCTGACAGAGAACTATCCAAAAATGAATTTACCATCTTTTACTGCAACATATTGTCACTACAGCCACCATGACATGTATGAGGATGGATGAAGCCCTCTGAGTAGGGGATATGAAACTGCCTTTCCTTCCTCTATGATGGTGAAGCAAACTTCTCATATAAAGATAACCCCCAAGGGACAGAGCTGTCTGGCTGAGGAAGTGGAGGACCTCTAACTAAAGTCACATAAGCCGTGTATGGACCAGATGGATTGGTTGCTTGAAAGTCTGCTTCTGAATAATACATAAACATGTCTAAAGAAGCAGCAGGCCATGTTTCTCTCAGTCAGCTTCACCATAGATCTAAGTTTTAGGATGATGAAGGGCTTATTTAAAAGCACAGATTTATGATCATGGGCCTATATTAGAGCAACTCCCACTTCAACAAACATTACTAATTTAATATCTGATACTAGTTTTCCCTCTTCATTGATTCAGAATCTCAGCTATCCAGAGTTGTGAGGGCTCATCCTGCCCCAGGGGAGGCTTGTGGAGCTGCAGCTCTCCTGTTAGTTTTTGTTAAGTGGTTTGCAGTCTTGCAAAGTAACAGCTCTGGTAACTATTTTCCATCTCAAAGTGTAAGGAATTTCTGTCTTTTTAAATTTTCTTGTTCAGGGCCTGACTTTAAACTTTCTTTGTTTCTCTAAACCAGACCTGAAAATCAGTGAAAAACCCTACAAACAACATGATTTCTGGTGAGCTTGCCAAAACTCTGCCTCTTTCCTCCTCTGTCAGGATATATCATTGTTCCCACTACAGTTGAAGATACCTCTGCAAGATGATGACAGTATGGCAGTTTTGAGCCAGGGAAAACAGATATACCTGCCTCCTCATAATTTTGGCTTACGGCCATGACCCACAAAACCATGACGGTAATAAATCTGGCACAGTGGCTGACAAATTACAGGCCACCAGTGCTTCACTGTGTGAGCTGCATCTTGGTTAGGCATCTCTGCTGAAGATGCTTCAAGTTTTGAATTACAGCAGCTGTGGAGGTGATGCCTGCAGCCACATACTCCTTGCTGCTGCATGTTTTCAGACATTCCCTTGACTATTTCAGACTTAGAGTATGTGATGCTAGTCTGAAAAGCAAATCTCCACTGTATTTATTTAGGTATGAACTATATTGCAGACAAAGATTGCTAGTGTTGTCCTGAGACCCAGTCACGTTGTTTCTCAGACCTGGGATGTGCTACAGACCTGACCAGCACTTAAAGAAAAAGACAGAAAGACCTTTTTCTATTGAAAACATACCTGTTTTTATTGCTTGTGGAGTATTGTGGCAAACAGAACCAATAAACCAATTCTGAGTGGTTCCAAATTACTCTCACCATAGTACTCTGTGGGATTTTGCTTTGTCACACTGTCACTGAAATACAAACAAAGTAGTTGCCAAAGGTAACAAATTCAAGAGAGAAAACCAGGTTGGGATGAGTTTCACTATGTTTATACAAAATCAGTGTGAGAGTTTGGATTTTGCGTATGATGTTATAGTAACGTGTGGGTGTGTGCAATCAATGATGGACCTGTGTTTTATTAAGGAAAATATAAACACTTTCACAAATTGTACCAGCAGAAATTATTCCCCTTTGAATTAACAGGCAGTGAGTGAAATCTGATTCATGATGATCGCAGTGCTCCAATAATGTTGAAATGGTATATATGTGGTGACTTCTGACACAGCTCTGCTTAAATCTTAGTACCACAGACTGAAATAGCAATGTCTTTGTGAAGACACCCTTTCCACATCTGAGGAACTCCTAAATTAGTGTGGTGTGGAGCTTTTGGCAAAATCATTTCAATAGATTAATTATTCCCAACAGACTGGGTGCAGCTGGCTGCTTTGGAGGTATGCTGATTGTGGAAGAAACGTTCGTTTCTTGTTACAGTTCTACCTTCTTCCCCTGGGTGATGCACTAGCCTCCTCAGAACTTCTTCAAAGCTCTTCATTTGTGCCTACAGGAATTGCTGCCCCTTCAGATCTAGTAGCAGACATGATTGGATGATAGCTTCCCTGCCCATTTCAGTCAGTATCTGCTGGGTGAACCTAACCTAAGAGACTTTGGAATTTACAGGCAGAACCAGCAGAGACAGGAAGTCTATCCAGCTGGTCCAGCAGGAGTTGGAGGAAGATGTTTCAGTGGCCTTAGATGCATTGTCTGCACATCATGGTGATAGATGTTTATCCAGTGAGTGACATCATGAGGTGGTTACGATTTTCTTCCCTTTTTTGTTGCTGATTGTTAAAATAGGATAAAAATGCTGTTGCTTTCCTCTGTGCTGTGTGGGTGAGCAAATGATTGGTGTCAGACATAGAGTTCATCTTGCCTGCCCTTACACACATCTTGGAGGCTGATCTCTGATGTGTTTCTTTTGGAAGCAGTATTACTTCAGCAGTCCCACCTTCCTGCTTCTGGTCTTCACTTCTCTATCTCTCCCTTAAATGTGATGAAATGAGTGAGCTTCATCTTCCTGGTAAAGGGGATTGAGAAACTCTTCCTTGTTTAAAAAAAATAATTAACATAGTGGTCCCCTTCTAAATGGAACTGCTGCTGAGAAAGTTGTTTGGTGACTTCAATTCAATACAAGCTCATTTTACTAGGATGTATGCAAGCATTGCAATGCTGTAGGGCTGCAAGAGCTGTCTTCAGTTGCTTAGAAAAAGTGAAAACTGAATGCAGTCTTTGAACTCTTTTTTAAAAAGCTCTGTTTATTGTTCTCTGTAATGAATGCAGTCAGAGTGAGTTTCTTTTGAATATATGCAGAGATCTGTATCGGAGCCAGTCACTCTGGGCTGCCATTGTAGGCAGAGCAGACAAAGGGGCACAGCTCATGTCCTTTGCAAGCAGAGGTGAGATGAATCATGCCCTGTCCTTCCTCTTGGAAGTAAATGGTGTCCTGAGGTGACTAGGTCAGCCATTGTTGTCTGTATATAAGAGCACCTTCATTGAGTCTGGGACATAGGATCCAGCATCATAAAGCACCATAAATAGATACTGGTAGAGAGAAAATGGGGAAATAGGATATATGCCTGCCCTGGCACCATCCGAGCTGTATAGCCAGTTCAGTTACAGAACTAGATGTGAACTCTGAATTAGATGTGATTTATTAACCTTTGGTCTTTCGTGAGTTTGTGTAATCTTCCCATGTTAATTTTTGGAATTCACAGCGCCCCTAGGTAAGAATCCTTACCAAAATCCTATTTTTGAAGGCTTTTGAAGTTGCTTTTCAGTTTTCCTAGGCTTAGAGGAAAGTGGACACTATTTATTAATTTTCTCAGTTCCTCCTAATTTATTGCTGTTTGTCGATGTGGTGCGTTGCCCCTGGCTAGACATCAGATACCCAGCAAAACTATGCTACCATTCCCATTCTCAACTGCACATGGGAGAGAGAATTTAATGAAAGGATTGTGGGTCAAGATGAGGGCAGGGAGAGATCAGTAACCTGCTAGCGTCACGGGCAAACCAGACTCGACTTGAGGAAAAATTTATTTTATTAGCAATCAAATCAGAGTACAATAATGAGAAATAAAACCAAATCTTAAAACACCTTCCCCCAACCCCTCAATCCTTTTGAGTCTTGAAAGAAGTCCCTTTGTGCAGTCTTTACTTGGGAAGTTTCTGTTCTTGTTGCAGTTGGGGATGAGGGGATGCTCTCCCTCTTGTGATGGAGAAATCAATGGACAGAAATGACAAACAAGCCTCAAGCATTCTGTGAGCTCTGTGTGACAGGGCAGGGAAATAGTTTTGGGCAGTGACAGTTTCAGTGTGACTGCAAATGTGCTTTAAGCATATGAGGTGTGACTGTGCCTGATGGCAAAGTTCCTGTCACTAGTAGGATGGCTGACCAAGCTACAGCTGTGGTTAGGAAATCAAACGGGAATAAGCTGATGGGATGACTAAAGCTGACGGCTGTGGGAGACTGGAACTAGGAGCGTGCTGCTTGAAAAGTCAGGAAGTTTGCTGCATAACATTCAACAAGATTGGAAAATGGACGTGGCCCAAACTAACTTCCAGATTTACAGGTACAACTCAATGCTCTTTACTCACAGTTATTAGAATTAATAACATTGCTGTATGAAGCCCAGATTTTACAATCTTGTAAATGATAGTCTTTTTTCAAAGAAGTGAATTTTAATAACTTAAAATTGCAAAGGAAAGTTCTGAAGCACTGTGTTTTGATAAACTCTGAAAGATGTTACAGTCCTTCTGAGCACAGAAGCTGAATGCCTCACCCTTTAAAACAGGCCAGAGGATTGCACTTATTTCCAAGGTCCTTATGTTCAGGAGCTACTGAGATACTTGAAATACAGATTCTGCTTTTTTGAAAGCCTGGCTCCCCAGAAGTTCTCATATTGGATAGGGGCAACAGTGTTGGTTCCTGCTAAACATTTAGCACCTGTCTTCTGCCTTATATTGCTTCTTAAAGGAACTCTGGGTTTTGGAGCAACTGCTATAAATCACTACAGGCTGTTGAGTAGTGGGAGCCCGTGTTTCCTGCTTCTTGAGCCAGTGTCCAATAACAGCACCAATCAGTGAGTAGTGGGGAATATCTTCATGTTTTCCTCTGTTTGTCTTTTCAGGCATGTTAGACACATAGCGATTCCCAGATGTGTATCTGACTGCAGGAGTAATTTTCAAACTCTGAATTGCTTTTTTACAGGAATCAAAAGTGAAGGTTAAATACCTATCTTTGGGAAGGAGATACTAGTTGTGCCTCACTGAGGTGATGCCTTTTAGCTGGCTTAGGCATTCTTATCTCTGGTAAAGAGAGTATTTTGAATTCCCTTCTAGTACCCCAGATTTTCTCCTGTGATCAGCTAAATACTTCAGTTTTCCATGTAGGTCTCTGTATTTTACATTTTAATGAGAGGTATTTTTCTTTTAAGTGTGGCTACTGTGCAACCACATAGAAGCAGAATACACCAGGGAAGTGGTTTGGGTTTTTCGCTCTAAAGAAATTGTGTTGGCAGGAAATGATTTGCAGTACTGTGGATTGACAGTATTGTAAATATTCCTCGAGTGCTAGCTCAAAAGAGGATTTTGGTCAAGCTATATGATTAGAATCCATATTCAAATGCAATATAATTTGTTTTAAGCTTGGGCTTAAAAAGTACTTTTGACTTTGCCTGGAGGCCTATACAAAAGTTAAGCTAATTGAGTGGATAAACATGCCAGATAATGCCTCATATAATTTAGCATGTTTAGTCAGTAGTACAACATTGATCTATATGATTTTATTATTTTTTGTCTTTATAGCAAAAAAACATTGTTTATTTGTGTTGCTTAGAGTGAAAGTAAGTTCTTGTTCTGGCAAACTGAGCTCACTGAGCTTTATAATGGAGTTATGAAAATGGGATGGTATTTAAAATGTGCATGCACTTGGAAACCCTTACAGCCTTAGCTGCTATGACCACAGAATCAGAGAATGGGTCAAGCTGGAATGAACCGCTGTGCGTCATCTAGTCCAACTTCTGTGCTAATGCAGGGCCATCATATAACACATTGTACAGGATTGTGTCCATATGGCTTTGAAGTATCTCCAGTGAGGGAGACTCCACAACGTCACAGGCAACCTGTTGCGGTGCTTGGTCACTCACATGTTCCTGGATACATCACATGATGTTCTCTGATGTTCTCATAAGATTCCTCAAGTGGAGGACCTGTGCTTGAACTGTCCCTGTTCACACCGGTGTAACCTCTCATTATTAAAACAACATGATGAGGATCTCTCCTGTTATTACCTTGTGTTCCAGCTGATAAACATTTCCATTTATTTAAATATCAGATTTCATCTTTCAGCAGCAAGCTTCTGTATATGTTTAGGATTTATTTTTTTTGCCTTACGTAGCTTAAGTGAGGAATTAGTTTTAGGAAGGGAATTACTTTAAAGGTGGTATAGAATCCTGTGGTTTTGCAGAGTGTGCAGTTCTGTGAATGTTTACTTGTTCAGGCTTTCATGTGAAATTTTGCAACAGTTATTACTAAATACTGATTATTCACGGGAGTCAGTATGGTGAATATTTTTGCTTTATTATTAGTTGCTCATATTTTCCTATATTAGTTACTATTTTCATCTGTTTTAGCATTTTGATATCTCCAGGGATGTTATAAAAATAAGGTTAATTAATTTTTAAACCTCAGTTTTGTTAGTAAATATTTTAAAGGTATGAGCAGTCTCACTTGTTAAAGGAAAGCGTTTTATTGCTTACTTATGTGGTCAGTTTGAAAGTCTTTTTTTA
This sequence comes from Turdus rufiventris, assembly GCA_013186435.1. Classification (NCBI taxonomy): domain Eukaryota; kingdom Metazoa; phylum Chordata; class Aves; order Passeriformes; family Turdidae; genus Turdus; species Turdus rufiventris. The sequence goes on from PYHW01010678.1 coordinate 3,721,696, forward strand.
ACATATTAGAGTAGGTACTGTGCAACACAGTGCATTATCAGCAGTCTGATTACTGTCAAACCCAAGGAAATCATACTCAAAATGCTGGACACTTCTAATAACTACAGACTTAAGATGACTGGGACAACTTATGCTTATTTTATTGCAATATTTATTCCACCACTTTAATACTTAAAGAGGTCAAATTGAAAGTGTTTATGTCTTTGATGTTAGTAGATTAAATGGATTTTTTGGTGTCTTTTCCCTTGGTTGTTGTTTTAGATGCTCCTGCTTTCCTTTTCATGGCTGAATCCCTTCCTTCAGTGCATCTTCCGTATAAGTTACTCAGAGCAGAATTATATGTTTCTATTCAGCTGCAAAGATTAGAAACTTTCTTTGTTTTTAAAGGGTAATTGATAATCTTAATTAATCTGCAGATAACTGACATTGGGGCTTTAAGAAGAAGCTACAAATACTGTAAAATTCAGAGCTCAACAGCTGGGATTTTAAAATTAAATTCTTAACAACATTGTCTTGTCCATGCATAGCAAAGAGGTGCTTATCATGTTAACCACGACAGTATCATGTTCAGTATGGACCAAAATAACTGTTCTAAAATGACTATCCATTGCACAGTTTGGGGATTTTACAGATTTTACAGGAATTTAAATATTTGCCTACATGTCTGTAGCACTCGCTTCCTACGAACCGTTTTACGGTTTTGGCATTAGCAAAAGACTTCACAAAGTCTAACATTGCTGCCTTTGTTAGTATGGTAAAGTGCTCAATATGTATGTTGATACTTCCATTTGAAACCTAATGAAAGCTGTTTTCTATATTTGATTCTAAATAATGGACTTACGCATATGCCTGAAAAGTATCTGTCATTTCCTGATGCTTAAAATAAAATGTTTTATTTTAGGCATGGTGGCAGAAGTTTGTAGAATTGGGAATATTTTACATTGGTATCCTTAGAGATTTAGTATATATAGAGGTTAGTGTAGATAGAGCTTCTTGGCATCATCCATCCATCCATCCATCCATCCATCCATCCATCCATCCATCCATCCATCCCTCCTTCCCTGAGAGCGCATGCTGTTTGAAAGAGGAATTTGGACTCTGGTTGGCCATAAATACTAATTATATTCTTGGTGTGGGTTCTTGCTTTCAGAGTCACGATAACTGTTGCCTTGTGCTCAGTGGGCCAGCTCACAGTGGTTATTGTAGAGGGTAATGAATGATGTTTATTTATGCTGTGTGCCCAACCACATCTGGGGGTGAGAGCATGCTGGCAGCTAATTGGCCTGGCAAATGATCAGGCTGCTGCTACAAAGCAGGAGCTTGTGCTAGGCAGGAAAATGAAATCTCAAGAACTGTCATCCCTTGCTTTTATTGATGGTTCCTGGTGGAAATGACAGACATTAGCTGTGGATGTGATGCTGAGATCTACTTTTATTGTATTGATTTCTTTCAGTGAATGCCTCAGATCAATTTGCTTTTATTAACACCTTGTGGATTAATCTCATCCCCAGGGACTCATGTTAATTGCTAGTTTGTAGGGTTATGTTCATCTGTGTTTGCTCTCCTTTTTGTCCTGAGACACTTCAGTGCTTCACTTCAGAACTGATCATGTTAGTGAATGCTGAGGACAAACAATCCAGTCAATGTTGTGTGGCTTGGCAATTTCCTGAAAGTGGTCCTGATGCTACCTTTAAGGATCTCAGAACTTTGGGTTTCTTTGAGCTTGAAGGAACTAGAATCACCAAAAATGAGAATTGCAATAATTCTTTGATGAGGGGACAGCAAAGAACACAGTTTGAATTTTTTAGTGTTACTAAAATGTACTTAGCTACCTTCCTCAGAGCCTGAGCCCTGCAGGTAGTCCCTGTCCCCAGCAGACTGCTTTGTGCCTGTGCTGTAACCAGGCAGTTGTCTTCACTCCAAGCTTAGTAGCACTTGTGGGAAGAGTTGAAAAGGGTTTTACTCCTTATAAACACAGGATGTATTTAAGTAGGTCAAAGCAAAAGGAATAGGAGAAATGGCACAGTTTGGATTGGTGACAAACTGGTCACTCTGAAAGCTTGTGAGGATGTGACAGCCCTCCAAGACATCCTTCTCATGGCTACTGGGACTTGATGTTAGCAAGAAGGAGGAATAAAATTCGTGTGTCCTGCTAAATCATTTTGGTGGTAGGGAGGTTTGAAAACAGAAAAACTTCAGTATTATTTGAATGGCTGTTAGTGGGTAAAATGACCAGATGAACAGGTCCAAATAGCACAGCAGATTGTGGTATTAAGTAGCCATGCGATGCAAAATGACTTTTGAGAGCTTCGGGGCCCTTCTGGTTTTGAAAACCAGTTTATGGCATCTGACACTGCGGAGTACACCTGCTAAGCATTGAGGTTATGCTGTTGATTTCAAAGCTAGGTATAAGTATGTTCCTGCTCCCCTTCTTGTGTCACTGTACATAACATCTATGAGTAGAAAATAGATTCTATTTTTAAAAAAAGCAATCCCATCACATGTTTTTCATCTTTCCTTATCTCTGCATGAGTTCTCTGAAATTTATCTTTTTAAATTTTCCTTTTTCTTAAAACAATTTTATTAGTAATATTTATTTTTGATATAGCATGTGAATGTTGTTAATTTTACTTTTTCAAGGTGTGTAAAAATAGGCAAAACAAAGTATTAATACTTTTACTGGGTGAGTAAGAAAATATAAATTAAATAAATGTAAATGAAATAAGCTTTTAGCTTTATTTTTGCCTACTCTGAGTACTTTGTGATGCTGCTTAGAAGACCAGATGTCTTGCAAGCTTGTAAACAATGTGTAGAAAAAGGGATGCCTTGTTCTGTTACTCCAGAAACAGAAAAAAATCTGTTATTCCAGAAAAAAAAAATCATGTTTATGCAATCAGGAATGTGATGGTGTAAAAAGATAAGGGAAAATATGGTAGCTTAAAAGCTTGATATGGGATTACAGTTGTTTTTAGCACTTGATGGTTAAGCGTCTTTTACTACTCTGTCTCTGAAGTCCCATAACTGATAATTTAGCTGCTAATTCAATTGTGTGATGATTAATTGCCATGAACAATTCCTTGAAGAGCACTACAAATTTCATTTTCATTTGTCTGCTAACTGGAGCAGTTTTTACATCCTCTGTTATTTGTGTGTTGGTCACCCAGTGATGTATGTGATGAATATATACCAAAAAGGTGTATTTGTAAAATACAGTCAACAGATATATTTTCTAGAAAACCGTTTAGAGCTCACTTTTATATGCAGAAGACTGTGCTGATCCTCTGATTTGCTGCTGAATTTTCACCATTATTTTCCCCTTGTAATAAGTAAAAAAATGATGAACAGATTAAGATGAGATGGTTTTTCTCTCACAGTAGTGTTCTATTAATAACTGTAAATCTTGTTTTTCCCCCCCTCCTCCCTTGCATCTGCAACAGCTAGCCGATGGCGGAACCTCTTCTCTACACCTGTCTCCTTGGCTTTTCCCTATAGTCCTGTTGCAAGACTCACCCCATATACCAATGGCTGTAATAGTCCCAGCTTCTCTAAAACTTCCAGTAAAGCAATACTAACACCTGAACGGACAGGTAATGCTTATCTTTTTATTGATTTACGGTGCTTACAAAAGTGCTCGATTTAATCTAATCCTGCTAGCATTTAACAGCAGTGCTCTCTTTGGATGACTGTATATGAACTCACATCTCAAAGGGAAATTGTTTTGTTGGGTTTTTTTTTGGCTGTTAACTGCAAGTGTTATGCAGCATGTTACAGGAAAGTAATGCTAGTAAATATCACTAATGATTTACCCAGTAATACAGCTGTGACTGTCAGCTTCAACACTCCCCAGCTTTGTTGCTTATTTCTGCCCCATGGTGCCCCTTCTTTGTGTCCACAAAAACATATGTAGAGTTGTGTAATGAAATTGCAGCAAGAATTTATAATAAGAAGAACTGGCAGATTCATGACTGCTTTCAAGCTGATATTGTTGCTAGTGTTCAAGTTTTTTTTTTATGTTCTCCACTTTTTCAGGGAACACACAAGTTAAAGGAAAATTTAAAACTTTCTGTGGTCTGTAAATTGCAAGTATGTGCATTTTCCTTCTTCACTACAGCTATCAGGAGTCAGTTTGTATCTATGACTTCTCTTAAACTGGAGTGGCAGTAGAGAAAATAATCTTCTAGGGGAGAGGTATTACCATTTTCTTGCTGGAAGGAGCAGGCGTAGGCTGAGCTGATGATCAGTGTCACCAATCTGTGTGCAGTGTTCCTAATAATGCATGAAATCGCTACAGAAAGCCCTGTTTTAAGGGATATGGGCACTGTGGGTGAGAAACAGCCCCAGACGGAGTGCCTGCTGTAGCTGTCTGCATGTGAGTGAAATGTCTTCCCTATTCAGTGGGATGAAGCCTAGTTCCTAAATGAACTCATGTTAATTGAGATACCCTCAGGTACCTTGTCTAGCTTCCCTCTGCTGCTCCAAAAGAGCACAGCTGTTACAACCTCTGCAGGATCTCAGGGACTGCTGTAACATGCACATTTGAGAAGGCAAACACATTTACTCTACACAATCCTTCCCAAGCAATCAATCCTCTGCCTGTCCATTTTTGGAGATATTATTAGAAAATAGCAGAATTTAGGATGAATTTTAGGTGGCTGCTTTCAGCAGTGCTAGAAGATGCAGACACACCTGTGATACAAGAACAGCTGGTGAGCCATAGTCATAGCAGCTCTTACCCCATAGGCTGTGAGTTTTTGGTGGTCCAGAGGATATTAGAAAATTATTTACTGTTTTAGTTGATGGGATTTTTCTTTAAGTTGGACAACAACTAGCTCATGCAATTAATTGCAAATTAGTTTATATTTTACTAACACACACAGGGAAAAAGTAGAATCTGGAGACTTTTGAAAAGGTGGCTCTGTGGGGGAAGCAATGCTTTCTCTGTTGCATAATGTTCAACCTTAATTGTTACTGTGATTGATTTATATGATAATTATAGGTAGTTAAAAAAAATAGTAGTAAAAATTAGCTAAATGGCTCTGATGCACTATTTGAGTACTGAGCAGAAGTCAGTGACACATATCCACTTGTTTTTCAAAAACAAGAGTAGGGAGTACCACAGTCGCATAAGACAGATGCAAATGCAGATGTTGGTTAGACAACACCAATCTGAGCTGTATCAGGAACAGGATTGGGTAAATCATTCATTGTCTGGGCTATGCAATGCTATTTTGGGAACAAGCCGAGGAATTCATGATCCATTCCTACGCTTACTACTTCTCATGAATATCAAAGCTCTTTGCTAATTGTTAATGAATTGAAATACACTTCTGAAAGTTTTTATGTGCTATTCAGGAAATGTTTTAAGCAACTGTAATGTAAAGAACAGATGATTCTGAATGAAGGTGGCCATATTTGTAGCCTAAAAGTGTATGTTTTCCTACATAGGGTACATTTCTAGAAGTTCCCCTTTGAGTCCACAGTCATCAATAGACAGTGAACTGAGCACTTCAGAGCTGGAAGATGATTCCATCTCCATGGGCTACAAGCTGCAGGACCTCACTGATGTTCAGATCATGGCTCGTCTACAGGAGGAGAGTAGGTGGCACTTTTTTGCTTTTCCTAACAGTCTGAAGATTTCCCATAATAGTTAAAACTGCTCCAGTCTGGTCTCAGTCAAGTAGATATTTTTTAAACAGTGTTGCCCCTTGAGTGGCAGGTAGAAATACTCTTAACCTCCATGGAGAAGGTGTGCACGTTGTTGGTTTTAGATTAATCTGAACTGGTACTGGATCTTTCAAAATTTGATGTTTATATTTTTTGGAATATTAATTGAAATAATTTTATTTCTGGAGAGGGAAGATGCTAAGGCATTTTTCTCATGCATGCATTTCATGAGAAAGGTAAAAACAAGCAGATCTCTTGGCTTTCTTAGCCTCCACTACAATTTTCATAGATTTTCAGATGAGAATTGAAATTAAATCCCACTCAAATACTGAATTGGGGCCTTTAAATTGAATAGTTTGGTTTAAAATTAGTAATTACACACAAATCTGAATCTAGAGTCTTCTTTGACACAGATTATAGCTTGGCTTAATAGTAAGCTTTGTAAAATGTCTTTATTAATAAATAAAGGACATTTGACTTTAGAGGTCACTGAGACAGTAAGTGGAGTATTTCTTCCACATCCTGTTAGTGCCAAGTGAGATATCAAGGAGGAAGTGATGAGATAAACAGCAAGAGAAATTCTCAGATGGGGCCTGAATAAAAATGCCAAGCAACAAGTGATTATATAAAACAAAACCAATAAAATGGGAATAAAAAATATGAGCCATGATGTGGCTGAAGCCACCACACTGAGCAGGCAGATTGATCACCTCTCAGCAGGAGAACTTGCTGAGTATCTGATGGCATGCATCATGTTCAGCAGAGAAATGAGCAAGTGTTCTAATTTTGAAAAGAAAAAAAGTTATGACTGTCAAAGATACAAAGGATTGTATTGCTTGAATGACAACTGTGCACATCTCCTTCAGGCTGAGATTTAAAAAATACTTCAGGTACTTCGCTTTTTAAGGAATCGGGGCATTGGCAGACTGGAAAGAAAAATGCTGGTTGGTTTTTCTTCAAATCTGTGTCAGGTGCAATTGATTGTATCTCATCCTTGTAGTAGCAGCTGGTGGAGAATGTTTGAGCACGTGACAGTTGTTGACCACTGGAAATCCCGTGGAAAGTGGCAGTTCTATACATGCATGCAGACACGCTCTCTTCACAACCACAAATAGAAACTCCCCCTCGAGGAGGGGGAGAGGAAGCATATTAAGAAGTTTCCATTATGAAGCAAAGACATCTGTTAAAAATTAGGGCTTCTTGTAAGTCTAGGGAGGTTGCTATTGGCAGCTACTGTCAGAGTTACTTGGCTTCTGGAAGTGCAGTGTTTTTTCTTTGGTTGCTGTGCGTCTGGAGAAAAGGAGGGCTTTGCAAGGGATGTCAGTGTTTCTCTCTCACTTGACCTGTGGCAAACAGGTTCTTACAGGGTAGTGCTTATAATGAGATGGTTTTCAAAACCTGGCATTCTGAGAAGAGGTTGGTAGGATTGTGTACCTGTGTAAAATACGGTTGTGTTACCACTAAGCCTTGTCCACCAGACTGTCAGGAACTAATTCTTGTTAAGGGAGGTTGGAGAGCCAGAAGATTTAGGTGGGTTGTAAGTTTAAGAAATGTCATTGTAAACAATTTTGTTGCATTAATACAGAAGTTCAATAGCAACAGCTTGGAAAGCTCTGAGAATAATTCCTCTAATTAAGAGTATTGAGAAGTTAAAAACTTAGTACTCATGTAGTCTTTATTGGCAGAGAAATAGGTGTCTCCTGAGAGCAGTTCATCTTAAGAAAGGCTTCTAAGACATCTTTTGGAGACTCCTGTATTCTTTTTTAGTATTTTATTAGTAAAGATTTTGAAAGAAAGAATTCAGGCTTAGATGTCTGAAAGGTAGATCACATGAATCCTACATCAGATCTTCAGCCTGATGACATTTTAAATTCAATTCTTGCTGTAAAATTCTGTTTACTTACCCGCGTAGTTTTCAAGATTGAAGTGCATATTAAGAGTTAATCACTTAGCAGAAGCTGAATCATCCTCCTCTTGGAATTTACAGGCCTTAGGCAAGATTATGCTTCAACTTCAGCATCTGTGTCAAGGCACACTTCCAGTGTTTCTCTGCATGCGGGAAAAAAAGGGACATGCAGTGACCAGGAATATGATCGCTATAGTCTTGAGGATGAGGAGGAGTTTGACCACCTTCCACCTCCGCAGCCGCGTCTGACTCGCTGCTCCCCCTTCCAAAGAGGGATTCCTCACTCACAGACTTTCTCCAGTATCCGGGACTGCAGGAGGAGCCCCACTTCCCCACAATTCCCTACAAATACTTATCAGCAGCCCTTCTTCTCTCCTCAAGCCCAAACTCCAGAGCAGCAACCAAATAGGATTAATGGAGGTGGGTTGCATGCTTTTCTGAGAAGTGCTGTTTTCTCTGCCAAGTGCCAGTGTAATTTTAAAGATGAAATGTATATAAATTGTGACAAATAATTTAAGCCTGTGTGACTGATTAAGGGATGTTATTGTTAAGCAGTTTTCTACAAAATGTATTCTGTGACCTGGTCATGAAAGTTGTTGCTTTAGTCTTCTAAAATGCTGCAAAGATGACCACAAGTGAAGAAATAAGCAAAAAGTAAGGAAGGGCATGTTTTAGCAGGCTGATGGTTAGAAGAACCTCTGAGACTTTCAAGCTTGAGGTACACATGTCCATTGTGGATGCAGTAAAATACAGATCCATGTTTTCAGATTTTAATTTTCTTTCTTATTCCTGAGTTTGCAGTTAATGTAGCTGTACTGTAATGAGAGCTTATGGCACCTTGCTTCTGTTCCAGATTTGATAGGGCTGATTATTAAAGCAGTTGGAGATAATGTCACTTCCAAACTATCCTGTGATATTGCTGCTTTTTTGCACTGCATTTGAGATATATTCCAGAGTCTGGAAGATTTTTCTCTCAGTGCTTACTCATGATTTAAGTTTCCCTCCATTTTTGCTGTTAATGTCTTTTCTTTCCTTATTATAATCACAATTTTCTTCTTCCTGCTGCATTTTACTTTCCTGTACCTTCAGTCTTTTCCCCAAGTTAATTCTAAACAACACTCCATTTCCAGACAGGGTCTTCTTTGTAACTTGACAAAGAAGGTTACACATTACAGCTCACCCTTGGGCAAGAAAATAAATGTGGTGTTCAAAACAACATATAGTTGCTATTTATGGTGCTACAGGTATGCATGTTGCTTTTCTGACTAACAAGACATGACAGGTTGGTGCCCAAACCACTTCTATTCAAAGTAAGCCATGGCATGGAAGTATAATTGGCAAGTAGCAATATAGAAGGAGAGGTGATGTTAACAGAGGGTAGAGCAGCGTGGGTGTCTGTTGGTACAGCATTTGTACCATATTAATGTTACTTCTCTTGTCAGGGAGGTACAAGAGTGAGACAGCAGTGCTGGGCTTGCAGAAATTTTGGGAGTTAGAAAGGAAGGCTTTGAGGCATTTTTGTTCAGCAATAAGAGAATGATGTGTTGCTGCCATGTTTTTTATGTAGCTCTCAAATGTGTTTTGAATGATTTTTTCATGTTCCGTGTAAGAGGAACTTAGGCATTGGATTTCCTGCACTAAAAACATTAGACTCCTAGTTTATTAACTATGAAGTGTATAAATGTAAAAGACCACCAGTTTTATCACCTGGCTGACTTTTTTCTCAAGAACTTTGAGATGTTGGATAATGTGTTTGGCATAATCCAGAAGTTGGACACATGACTTCAGTTACCTGTTTGCAGGAATGACAAACAGTGCTATAATAGCACCACTGTCTTTAGAAGGAAATCACCTCCTCAACTTCTACACCTTCAGCTTCTAACACATACAGCTCTGATCCACATAAGTGGCAAACAGTGATGGTGAGAAACATTTCACTTTTACTGTGTTCTTTTGACAGACAAGGAGATAAGGAGTCAAGTCTGTGTAGTATTACAACATCTCATCAGCACTTAACACTTTGGCAAACTGAACCTTTAGTTTTTGCCTTCAGTATATGTGGAAAACATGATCCATAATTAATAGTTGCTGTGCTGCTCTTGGCCATTCCAAATCTTTATTCCTTTGTCTTCCCCCAAAGAGATCACTTATGTGCCATCAAGAGTCTGGCTTCATTTGGGCATTTACAGAGCTTTTCATAAAAGAAGAATAAGCAGCAAGTAATTACTGAATTTTGACACTAAGTCTGAGGTAAAAACCCTAGTATTTAGCTTTTGCACAATATTTTCCCTAAATTAGTCTAAATATTTAGCTTAATTACAATTTTTTGCCTTTAGGCAAATAGTTTCAAGGATGCTGCCCTACTTGTTTTTGGTGATGTTTGTTTGGCATGGTCCTCTAGCTGAGGTACTTTACTGGCATGTGAAAAAGATGGTGAAAGTGTGATAAACCTGGAAAACTTTAATAATTCTTTTAGGAGTATAATACTGGTTGGCTGATGAGAAGCACCTACATTTAAATGCTGAGATGTGGGTGCCCACCTGTGTATGAAGGACCTGATTCAGTTGCCTGGGTAGAGCTACATGAGATACTTAGATGCACCCTGGCTTCACCATCACCCTGTGTCAGTGCTGTTTAGATTCCATAAACAACCCGAGATCTCTGGGATGTCATGGGGTACCTTCACATAGGCACTGACTTGTGCACCAAGTTTCTGGTTTCTCACCATAGCCAGAGGTCTGTTTGTTCTCCGTGGGTCGCAGATAAATGATTTGCAGTTTCTGGTGATCTTCTGCCTTTTCTGGGGGTGAGAATGATCTCTCAGATGTTTTCCAGCTGTGTTTGAAGCTGTGTTTTTGAGCTTTACATTGCTCTTGTCAATGTATTGTAGCAAAGCACTGCTCCTGCTGTAATATTGACATTCTGCCCTGTTCTAAATTGATGTACATCTATTTGAAGAGGAAATTACATACTTCTGGGTCACACCACACCACGTAACCCCCACTCTCAGGTCCAGGTTCTTTATCTCTCCTTATCCCTCATGTCTGAGGGAATGGTGCCAGTCATTTACTGCCAGTCCCCAACAGCTTGTACTGGAAGGTTTCTGGTAAACACTAGCATAAAGTGGCAGGTGTGTGCCAATCTTAATATGTTTAGATGTGAAATATGTTGCAATTGGGGCCTCTTATAGCATGAGCTGTAGGTGTACTTGTTACCTTTTAAACAGCATTTTCACAGCCACTGTCTCTAGAGGGTGTGTGTTATCTTTGCTTTCTAATAGGTTTTATTGCCAGTTCTGGCAAAAATAGAGTAATAGATTAGCTTTGTGTTAAATCTGTTTGGTTTTGTTTTCCTTGTTTAATTATATTGTCTTCCTAAATCAGCTGAATTTTCTGTCATGATGAGTTACATCAGAAAAATTCCATTTACAAACTTCTTAAGGAATTCTGATTTTCAGGGGTTTTGTAATTGATTGTAGGTCAGAAATAGATAATTTAAAGAAAATCTGAGAGACACAGGATGTGAACAGCTTTTAAGTATCTGTTTTAATTAGCTGAAATGAGTTTGTCTAGTTTGTGTGTGTTCTGCACTTAAATAAAGCTTTTAGTGTGTTTGAAGTGGAAAGATCTATGCTTGTCTTCTCCCCTTAGTCTAATTTGAAGAAAATACTGATTAGCAGCTTAAAACACTGCTGACTATTAATATCAAGAATACTTAATAATTTTCATACAAGAAATACCACCAAAACTCATAAAACCGAGCTGGTTCTGCTTTATGTTGTCCATAAATAGTTTTGTTAGTTTGATGCAAAGAGTACCTGCTTTCACTTCAACTTTTTAAGAATATATTTTATTTCTGTTTAGTCATGTTATTAATTTTTAATCGCTGTTAGTATTTTTGTCCTTTATACTTCTGATTCTCTGAAATCAGAGGTAATGGTTAACTATAGTGCTGTGAAATCATCCAGAGTAATCAAAATCCAGGATAGACAAGCTACTGAAAGTGGGATTGCTTTTCTTGTGTTCAGGCCCACTTCCCATCTCTTGAGATCAGCTTGCTGACAACCTTTTATCCTGGCACCACCTACTTAATGTGCATTTTTAACTGTCATTCTTAAGATGTGTGAAAATTAGATACTTTATATTTTGAACAAATTATTCCAGGTAAAGAGGGAATTTATTGTAATGCTGTAAGAAGGAGTGGATGAAGAATACATGGTTCATGGAGTAGTCATGCATTCAATCTGGTTAATTTTAATGTATATTTTCTATTACCTTTTCACGTTGCTTTTTAAGTTTTTGGTTTGGCATATACCTTCATAAACAGGCCACAGATACCATTCACTTGAAAAACTTTGCTTTTATTTTCCAGAACTTACTAGCTACAGATAACTTTCTTGCCTACGCTTCAAAAACATTATGTACATCATTGACAGTTGCCTCATTTTGAAAGCTGCATCTGTGGTTTCTGTTTGTTGTTTGGGTTTTTCAGGCAAACTCCAGGCAGACATAGAAGAGCAGCAATACGTTATGTTTGGATATGGGTTCACCTATGAAGTGTTTTCTGTTCATAGCCTCTCTGGCTCAGTCAAAAAGGAGAAATTTTCTCTAGGAAATTGTTGTAGACTTTATTACAGAAAAGAAGTAAAATAATCATGCTTTGCTGCCTTTGGATTATATTGAGGACAGTGATCAGTGGGAGAACTCATGGACAGCTAGTGGAAAAATCTTTAATTGGCTCTATCTGTGGCAGGAGACACGTGCATGTGAAGCCAGGATGAGATGAAGTAATAATTCTGAGTAAAACATAGGTATTGACATTATTGAGAAAGGCATCATTCGCTTAACTGAAGGACGTGCTTTAATCTGTATTTGTGTTTTTATTCACTGATGTCTCTGTTTTATCAGCTTGTGATTCCACAGACCATTAAAAAGACCCTGGTGTATTTGGGATACCATAAATGTTATAACTGTGACAAATATAACACAGATATCCAAGTCTTCAGAAATGAGGAAGAGAAATTAATCCCATAAAGTGAGGTTGTAATAGAGTCTGTAAGTTCATTAAGGATTTCAGTACACATTCTGAATGTTTACATAATATAGAACATAATCTTTAAAATTGAGAAACACGAGTTTTTTCCTTATGATTTTACCTTGATCTGTTTGTGCATACAATACAGATAAGGCAGAATTTAATTTGCAGGATTTTTGTGAAGGATTTAAATATGTGTGAGAAACTGCTCACCTAGCTCAAACAGTGATAGCAGATTTCTCTGAGACACTGATAATTCTGATTCATTGTATCACACTTCTGTGCTTTTGGTGAGGTTTGGGAGTCCTTTTGTTCAAATAAGGCGTTGACAACATTTGCGGATAATAACTGTGGAGGAATAAACATGTTTTAAGAGACTTCACTGTAGAGTCAACTTAAGTCCTCCTTGCAAGGAGAACCTCATTGGATGAGGCATTTTGGCTGACAGAAGATGATACTGACCAAGAACAGCTACAGATGTTCCCATCTGACAGCCGATCAAGAATGCACCTCTTCTGTCTGGGACAGCTTTGCTTTCTAGGACAAAGTCTGTTTGCGTGCTGCATGAATTAATCTTTAGCCAGTGATAGTATTAGGTCAGGGAATGGAAAAAAAAAGGAGCAGTGGAATGGGGACAGCCACCAGCGATGCATGGATCAGAAGACAGAAAGCACGTGCTGCCTGTACTGGTGTCCTGCCAGAAAGAAGCTGGGCCACTGATCCAAGCTGACTTCAGAGAAGAAATAGCATCAGGGGAAGAACTTCCTGGCAGAAAATGAGAACTGAAGCAGCTGGGTGAGAAGCAAGCTGTTGTCTTCACTGTAGTTCTGTGGAATGTTTGACAAAGAAGGGACACCTTTTCCTGCCTTTTGACCTGTTTCTAGCAGTAGTGAATATGATCTGTGCTGTTGGGTGGCCTTTTCATGTACAGTAATTTCACGACTATAAGGTGCACCCTTTTGACTAAAGTTTTTCCCCAAACCCGGAAGTGCGCCTTATAGTACGGTGCGCCTTATATGAAGTACAAAGTTGCAACATTTGCCACCCCGGAAGTGCG